>PVKA01004883.1:0-95033 GCA_004027165.1 Ctenomys sociabilis
AAAAAAAAAAAAAAAAAAAAAAAAAAAAAAAAAAAAAAAAAAAAAAAAAAAAAAAAACGGTGCTGGAAAACATGGCTTTCTACATGCCAAAATCTAAAACTTGACCCAGCTTTATCACCATGCACTAAGTTAAAGTCAAAATGGATTAAAGATCTAAACATTAAAACAGAAACAATCAATCTCCTGGAAGAGAAAGAGGAACTCTTGAAGACATAGGGGTAGGTAAAGAGTTCATGAACAAACATATATTTTCACGGGAAGCACTTGAAAGAATCAACAACTGGGATCAACTCTTCTTGAGGAGCTTCTGCATGTCAAAAGAAATTGTCAACAGAGTGAAAAGACAACCCACAAATTTTGAAAAAATCCTAAATAATAAGCAATCAGACAAAGGTCTGCTGTCTAGAATATATAAAGAACTAAGATATAACAGGGCCCTCAAATTGAAAGACCCAGTTCAGAAATGGGCATCTGAGATGAATACACACTGCTCAGAGGATGAAATTAAAGAAGCAAATAAATATATGAAAAAATGCTCCACATGGCTAGTCATGCGTGAAATGCAAATAAAAACAACACTGAGATACTATCTCACTCCAGAAAGAATGGCTATCATAAGGAAATCAACCAACAACAAATGTTGGAGAGGTTGTGGGGAAAAGGGAACACTTCTCCTCTGCTGGTGGGAATGTAGACTGGTACAACCATTGTGGAGGTTAGTGTGGAGACTCCTCAAAAGAGTAGGACTAGAAATCCCATTCAAACTGGCTATCCCCCTACTGGGAATTTTCCCAAAAGAACTGAAAACATTGTATCATAGTGATATATGTGTACCTATGTTTATAGCAGCACAATTTGTGAGAGCAAAATCTTGGAAACAACCAAGATATCCATCACACGAGGAATGGTTGAAAAAGATGTGATATTTCTATATAATGGAGTATTACTCAGCTATTAAGAATGATAAGCTTGAAGCATTTATATTGAAGTGGATGCCACTTGAACATATACTCATAAGTGAAATAAACCAGACACACATGTGTAAATATCATATAGTCTCCCTAGTATAAGAAGCGAAAAGCAGAAATACAAATGGAAATGTACAACAACTAAAAACAATTGAGTCAAACAAGGCAAAGTGAATGGTATATGCTGCAGGATACTAATCAGCTTTGCTTCTGGATGGTTAACAACCTAAGTTCACAGATCAAAATTGGAGAAATAGAAGAGCCACAAGGCCAGCCAACATTTTTTCTCTAGCCTTTCAAGGTCAGTGAAGACTCATGACATAGGTGAACCTGTCCTGTAACATCACAAAACTCACTTGTGTACCAAATTTTCTGATCAAGGAGATTATGGGGCCACAGAGGAATGTGATCAAATATCTATAGTGTGCCTAAGGAGAGTCACATGGAGAGAAAACTTTCTCTCAGGCTCTCACAGAGAGCAAACTGGTCAAGCATTGGCCACGACTCATCCACATGGATGACACAGACAAAGGATCTACAGAATAAGGTACAGGACTACAAGATAAACCCTGAGGGGACTTCACTGACCTCATAAGAAACAAAAAGTACATGTGTTGGTATATAGGTCTTGCTCTATCTAGGTCTTAACCATCCATCAGAAACGTATAAAAATGAGGGGCCACCGTGGGGCCATAATAATAAGTTGAGCTGTAAATGGCTATGGTCAACAACTTCTTCAGATAACTCACTACTGTTGTGGAATGCTGGACTGTGTTGGATTGTGTTGTCGAGTTCAGGCACCTAAATTAGTTGAATGACAATGGAGTGCCCATCTTTGACAGGTGTAGACAAAGGAAGGGGTATAGAAAGGAAGAATCATGATGTGTGTGTATTGACAGTACAGTTGGGATAGATAACACTGTGCTTCTACATAATTCTATGAGAGGCAAGATTTGCACTAATGGTGGTTGGACAGGATATTACGTCAGCTTCTAGTACTATGGACAACCACTAGGAAAATAACAAGATAGAAAGTATTAATTATTGAATCTTTGATGTAATTCAGGTATAAAAAATAAGATACGTAAACAGCTACACTCTCTTAATTTACTGATAAGAGACATATGGTATAATAATGTCTATAAGTATAATATCATGTTTGCACCTTCTATGATACCAAAACATGAAAAGTTTGCAATATATTAATTTATCAAATCCATCTTGTCAAGGTATGTTAAAACTGCCTCATTGATATTTGTACTTCAATGAAATGAAAATTAAAAAAAAATACATAAAAAGACTCTTAATGCAAATTTATTAGCATTGAGTACATCTAAACAATGTTGAATTTCTGCCTGCCAGATTGAAAGGAATATAATATATAATAATGCCAGGGTTGGCAAAGTGGGTGAACAGGCATCCTTACATACAGTTGGCAGGATAATGACGAGGACCTCTTTGGACATGAGTTTGGTGACAGGCACTAAAAATTCCTACAAAGACACTTTCCACATCTACTGCTGGTCTTCTCTGGACTTCACCAGAAGGGAGAATCATGGATGGGCACAGAATTCCGTGATGAAAATATTAATTACAACACTTCATATAATAAAAATTAGAAGCAGCTAAATTTCTATTATTCACATAGTACAGTCATTAAAACCAATTTTATAAGAGCAATTTTAATGATACGTAAAGGTCTCATGTTAACGTAAAAAAGATTACTAACTGAAACTGATTTGAGGGTTCTACTAAAATCTTTCTGTATTTCAGATATACAAGATAAATAGGTCCCAAATGTTAAGTACAGTAGAATACCTATAGTTTTATATATTTAAGTTTTTCTAAGAGTGTGCATGTGCGTATGCGTGCATGTGTGTGTGTGTGTGTGTGTGTGTGTGTGTGTGTGTTATTGAGAACTGAACCAAAAGAGCACTGAGATGCATCCCCAGCCCTTTTAAAATTTTGTTTGAACACAGCATCTTGCTACATTGCTCGGACTAACCTCAAACTTTCAATCCTCCTGCCTCAGCTCCCAACTAGCTGGGATTAGAGGCTTATCCAGGGTAACCACTGCATGTGTGCATGTGTGAGTGTGTGTGTGTGTGTGTGTGTGCATGCGCACGCATGTATGTATGTGGTATTAGGAATTGTACTCACAGCCTTTCAGTAGGTGTTCTTGTTCCATAAAGAAAGATGATAGGAGTAACTTTTAGAGAGAATGAATATGTTTATGGCATACTGTAACAGCTACACAGACATATCTATATCTGTGTGGATGTGTGTACATATACATGCACTTATACACATATATGATAGGCAAGCATATAGGCATACCAAAGACTGGGAGGACAGCTCTTTATAATAGTAATGGTCCTCGCTGGGTCTTGCACGCCCCAGACCTACACTGCCCCCCTCGTATGTCTCTGTTGTCTCAGTCTGGAACACAAGTGAGTAGAGAGATTCCAGTGCATCCTTATTCAAGGAAAACTGGGCAAACATAAAGATGGATAAGGCAGCCAGATAGGAGCAGCCTAGAAAGATGGCCATGCTGTATCCACAAATGAAAAAGCAAGCTACAAAACAGTGCTGAGTAAAATCCATTTGTAAAACACAGAGAGATGTGGAGGAAGCCCCATCACACACTCATTCACCCTCCACAAACACAGTGATAAGTGCACAGAAGGCAGATCTGTCCCCTGCTGCAGTGCTGGGATTCACATGCAGGCAGGTGGCTTCCTGAACTGTGTAGCCAATACCCACATGCAGCTATTTAGACCTAAATGAATCAAAACTAAGTAAGCATCACACAGTCACTGCAGCTCCCAGGTTGATCAGTGTAGACACAAAACATTCCTTTGTGGTGGAAGGCAGCCCTGTCTACTGGACACTAAAGGCCCCCAGGGCCACCTGAATTGCTGGCTCTGCCTAGGTGGGCTGTGTCTATGGAGTGGTGAAGACCCCAGGTACCAGAGAGCTCCCAGGGCCAGGCAAGCTCTAGCTCTGGGTTATGGACCCCCAATCCAGGGATGGCATCCCTGGCCCAATATCACAGGTCCCCCATGTCCCCTAGGCAATGTCTCCTCTGCTACTCAGCCCAACCTGTTTGCTGTGCTGTGCTACTGCAGCCTGACCATAGGACTCAGTGCCACATGACTCTAGAACTTCCTGAGGAACTAGCCCACATCCCAGGGAACAAGAGGACAGGCCCCACTTCAGGGCTACTGGTATGGGACCGCCCGTCCTGCCCCTCAGGTGCCCCATCTCCTCCAAGCAGGACCAGGGAGGCCCTCTCCACCTCTCATTCTTTCCCTTCAATGCCTACTCCCCCCCAAGGCCCCATACTCACAGAGTCCGCAAGCCGTCCAAACCCCGGAACATGCCACTCCGGATAGACTCCAGCTGGTTGGCAGTCAGATGCAGCTCACTCACAGAGGCCGCACCCTCAAACGCACCGTCTTCAATTTCTGACACCTTGTTGTTGCTCAGGTTGCTAAGACAGGAGGTATGCAAAGGTTTTCAAGTGTCCTGTACCTAGGAGCCCCTCCCTTCCTGCACCAAACACCACCATGCTCAGGAGCCTGGTCCCTAGCCCTAGGGAGGGCTCCCCACCCAAAGCTTTCCCCTGTTCTTCCCAGGCCAGCACCCTGACGGACAGATTCCTGCCAACAGGTAACTCACATTTTCTTCAGATGTGTAAGTTTTTTAAACATCCCAGTAGCCTCCAGGAGGGAAATTTCATTGTTATTCAATCTTCTGTTAATAAAAAAAAAAAAAAAGACAATGAAGAAAAAGCATATACCCCAATAATGATGGACACTGGGGGACCTTTTGAATTGAGACTGATTTAGACACAAGCAGAGGGGACTCCTAGAAGAATTTCCCTGGCAAGGCCAATTGGTTCTGTTTCATAGGAAGCCTGGGCCTTGCCTAGGGGAGAAGAAAATGAAAATATTATGAAAAGTTATGTACACGAGTGACCCGTGTATGCAGGTGTCTATGCACATGCATATGGATATGCATGAGCTCCTTTTCTCTATTAAAAATTAATAGAGAAGGGATAGCTTAAGTCCCAGCTTAAGCTCATGGAATCATGACCCCCCCAAAGAAGACAAAATGTCACTGGGGAAAACCACCCCCTGCTCAGGAAGGTGACCCAGTCTGGGCACCAAAGGCTTTGAGGGAGCCCTGACTGGTGTCATCTGGGGTCCCAAACAGCGTGGAGCAGAGCAAAGCCTGGAGTCAGCACAGCGGGGTTGTGGAGGGTGCTGGGGAAGGCTGCTGGGGGAGGGGGAGGGTCCTCACAGCTCAGCTGTGGACTGCGGGATGCGCTCAGGGAGCTTGGAGAGCTTCAGGCTGGAGCACTCAACCACACTGGCCTCACAGCGGCACTTGTGGGGACAGGCGACATCGCTGCTGCACTCGCTGTTCAGCTGGTAGTCCTCCGTGCCTGTAAGTGAGAGGGGGTCAGAGCTGAGGGCCACGGCAGGCTCTGAACAGCGTCAGCCTTACCAGGTGACCTGAGCCCTCCAGCCTGCCCACCCATTGCCACCGTGCCCCCACTTCCTACCTGGAATGAAGTACTGCTCCTTGGCTGGGGAGAAAATCAGACGCGTTAGGACACAGGAGTAGGTGGGCCTGGCCCCACATCCTGCTGCAGGCACCCAGGAGTGTGGTTGGAACACGGTGCCATCTGCCACGTGCCTGTGTGCAGAAGACCTTACCCCGGAGCACTCGTGACCCTGCGCAGGACCTTGCGAGGCAGCGCCTCACCTAGTCAGACCTCTCATTGAGAAGGCACAGGCAGAAGCTGTGCTGACCTCGCACAGCAGGCAGAGCAGGGTGGTGTCAGGTCCTGAACCAGGGCCAGGCTCAGAAGCAGAGGCCAAGTGGACTGTAGAAGCTGAGGGCAGCCTCAAGGGGGCGCCTGCCTCACAAAGCCTCCTGGGCGTCTGTCTTACAAGGCCTGAGAGCAGCGGCAACTGCATGCGCGAGCTGGCCTGTGAGTGGACACCGGGGGTCCTGCTGGGTGCACAGGAAGCCCCGCCTTCCAAACACCAACGCAGACCCAAAGCCTAGAGTGTAGGGCCTCCAGTGGGTGACCAAGTGCCCGGGGACACCCTAGTTGATGCCCTCCAGGACATACCACTGGATCTCTGAGCTGACCACAGGCAGACAGACAGGCAGACAGCTACCTGAGCACCGGAACTTCTTGCTCTTGATCTGCCCGATGCGCTTGTTGGCGAGGCGCCGGGGGCTGGCACAGCGGGCCCCACTCGTCTCTATGGGGTTAGTGCGCAGGAAGTCCGCCAGCCACTTGAGGTTACAGTCGCAGATGAAAGGGTTCTGGGCCAGGTGCCTGTCAAGGGGTGCAGGTCAGCTATCAGCGATCAGAACTGGCCTCCTCCTGGGTGGGCCTTTCCACCTGCTGTGGCCCTGGTGGCTGCTCTTCATCTGAATCCCACAGCTGGTCATGGGGGAAGTGGGAGGTAGGGTCGCTGCCACCACACACTGGCCACCTACAGAGAAGCTCTGCTGCTTGTTGCTTGTTGCAGCAGGAAGGGACGCTGCAGCTGGAGCCATTTCCAGGAAAGCCAGAGCTTCCCCCGTGCCTGCTCCCCTTGGCCCCTACACTGCCTGCTCTTGATCCTCCTATCTTCCCTTCTTCCCGGGACACTCCACAAGCATGACTGAGGCGGGGCACTGGAGATGTCCCCAAACACAGGGGCATCTGCACCACGTGAGGCTGCAGCCTTCAGATCACTGCCGGCCACAAGATCAGCTTCTCCCTCTGCTGTTGCAGTCCATCTCCCACGGCTGTCATGCTGGTGGCAAGGCTGGGTCTGCCAGAGCCCTGGGCCACACCTAGAGTCACCCCGCACAAACAGCCAGTTTCATGACCCACTTACAAGCCATTTCTCTATGCACACAAAGTACTATTGAATGACTGCTCTCTGAGAGTCGCTTGGTCTCCTGGGCTGTGCTGCCTGTGTTAGCAGCAGGTGAATGCAGCGAGCGAGGGTAGTGGGGAGCGAGTGGCAGGCTGCAGGGATCGTCACAGAAGGACAGAGGACAATCAGACCTTTAATCTTACTTGTGCTTTCTTCTGAGGCTGTCAGA
The DNA here is from genome assembly GCA_004027165.1 of Ctenomys sociabilis. Taxonomy (NCBI): domain Eukaryota; kingdom Metazoa; phylum Chordata; class Mammalia; order Rodentia; family Ctenomyidae; genus Ctenomys; species Ctenomys sociabilis. Next base: position 7,089 of record PVKA01004883.1, read on the forward strand.
GATTTAAAACTGTTTTTGCTAAAAACAAAACAAAACAAAATAATAATCATTCCTCCCTTGAGCCTACAAATGCCTAATGGGTAACTAGCACTAAATGCTTAGCATCTCGGCCTTCACTTGGTATCACTTGTCTTTCACTGCCTTAAAATTGGGCCAGATGCTTGCTCAGCTCAGAGTGGGGGTGAGGTAATCACTGAAGGGGTGTCCAATAACAGGCAATGTAAGGTTTCCCAGCCTGAAATTGCCCCACATCTCAGCCCCCTTCAGGACATCTAAGGACATCAAGAGATTTGCAGTGACATTCAGCCACCAGCCTTTATAACGTCCTGCTCCAGAGCCCCTGGAACAGGTGTCTAGAAGCCTCCAGTCACTTGGACTCCAGCAGAGCCTTGGCAGAACTTCAGCTCCTCCCAACCAAGGAGGTGCGGTCCTCTCCTGGCTCGGGACTGCCCCTGAGCACACAGGATTTGTCGGGAGCCTCCACCAAGAGCGGAGATGGTGATCAGCCAGATGTGGGCCTGCTCAGCAGCCCTGTGAGGGTGCAGCCTTCTCCTCCGGGAACAGGCCAGCCCAGATTCTTCATCAGAGTGGTGCCCTGTAACTTCTGTTCTCCTCACACCAAAGTCCCCCCATCTTCTTTTTTTTTCCTGTATTTTAGAGAAGGGTCTACAGGGTGTTCAGGGTCTCGCTACTAGATCAGACTCATAGTGATCCGCCTGTTTACAGCCTCCCAAGAGCTGGGATTACGGTGTGCGCCACCACGCCCAGTCTCAAATGCTGTCTCAGTGCACCTGGCAGGCAGGACTGGCATGGCAGGCCTGGATATCAAACCCCTGGCCCCTGTGTCTGCTTGCAGGTGCTTTAATCCGCTGAGCTATTTGGCTACCCCCCCCCCATTTTTCTCTTACATTCCAATTAAAGCTTTTGCCTATAAATTCATGCTGTCACCTCAGTTTTAATTTTCGTTGTCCCGCAGCAGGATTTCATGCTAGCTGGTAATACTACCTCATGGCAACTGGGATGGTTAGAATCAAAAGGCAATATTTTTAAAAAGCAAACAATTACAAAGGCTGTTGGGGAGTCTGTCCAGACCTTGAACATGTCATGATACACCACTGGTGGGAATGCTAAATGCTACAGCCACCATGGGAACCCTTGGCAGGCTCCTTAACAAGTGTAAAGTTCTCCTACAACTCAGCAGTTCCAAAACATGCAAACATTGGGCCACACAAAGATGTGTAGGTGACTGCTGATACCAGCAACATTCATAATGGTTCCAAAGTGCAAATACCCCAAAAGCCTTTGACTGGAATGGACAAACTAAACATGGTCCAGCTGATACATAGAAAGCTATTTGGCAATAAAAAAGAGATCAAATGATGCACTACGGATATGCTATGGATAAACCTCAAAAAAGTCAAACTAAGCGAAAGAGCTGTCATAACAGATGGCATGTTGTATGACTCCACCTTATGAAATGACCAAAGAAACAACCTACAGACACAAAGTTATCTGGAGAAAGGGGTGGAAATGGGGACTGATAGAAAACAGGCACAAGAGATTTGGGGGAGGAATGATGGAAACGTCGTAAAATTGAATTGTGATAATTATTTAACAACTCCACAGTAACTGAACAACTTTCTGTTCTACAGCTCATCTAAGTCATTGATTTGTGTAATTATAATAGGTGAACTTTACATATGTAAGTTACACCTCCCTAGAGTTGGGTTTGCTTTTGTTTTCTGCTTGAGGCAGGGCCTTCTACATTGCCTGGGCTGACTTTGAATTCCTGGATTCAAGCATCCCACCTGAGGAGCTGGGGCGTCAGCCACATACCACAGTGCCCAGCTACAAAGCTTTTCAAAGCTGTTGGCAGGTGTGACCCAGGGCCTCACACGTGGTGGGTGAGTCCTCCCTCACTGGGCCACATCACCAACCCTTCTATTTTTCACTTTGAGGCAGAGTTTCACTAAATCACCCAGGGTAGCCTTAAACCTTTGCACCTCCCACTTCAGGTCCCCAGGTGCTGAGCTGACAGATGTGTGCTGCCACGCCCAGCAAGCTGTTTTGTTTGTTTCTAAATGTGAAATGCAAATAAAATCACTGCTGCATCAACCTATGACACAGAGCATTTGGGCATAAACGTTACAGGTATGGACAAGCGAAGCAAGATGCGGTAAAATTAACTGTTCAGATCTGACACAAGACTCAGTCAAGCTTAACTACTCCAAGGCTACAGTGGGGATACCTAAGCACCCCATGGATTTACATTTCTCTTATTCCTATCCCAGATTGCGCCTCCGTTGTCAGTACTCAGTGTGTGCTCGTGAAGGTCCAGCCTTGCCTTGTGGTCTCAAACAAGAGGTCTGTTCACACAGTAGCAGCAGGACTGAGGGAAGTACACCGACTTGCGAGTGATGGATGAAGACTGCCTGAGGTCAGAGACCTGTGTGAAGAGCTTGTATGACCTTGGGGTTGCACAACTTCCCTCTGCCTCAGTGTCCTTATAAGTAAAATCAAGGATGATGATAGATGCCCACCTCCCTGTGGGCATCTTAAGTGTTGAGCAAGATAATGCACCAAGGACAGTGGCTCTGAGCATCCCCAAGCCCCCTTTGCCCCCCCCAGCTCCTCTCTGTGTCTCCAGCCCTCTCATCTCCTTAAGGAGTCTCTTGCAGACTTTCTGCTAGCTTTGTAAAATAATCCACCTTGCCAATGTCTCTCCATAACCTCGAATTTCACATGCACAGTTTAGTTTCCACATAGGGCCCAATCACCCTGTGGCCATGAGTAAATTAACTAGCAGCAGTCAAGCTACAGGTGCATGTGTGGGCTTTAGTGAGTTTGTTTCTGTGGCTGATGTACAAACTCCTGGGGAGGAGGTAAGTAATCTATTAGAACACTTCCCACACTCTGTGCAGATGCTATCTGATGGTGAGCACTAACTTTTATAACAACGAAGGTTGTGATGCTGCAACAGTGGGTACCCAGAGGTACCCACCACATGACCCATGCCAGTCAGGCCAGGCTGAGGACCAAAGATGTACACAGGTGAAATCCCTAAGTGCCTGACTTACTTGTACACAGGAGATAAATTTCCCCATGTGGAAGCACTCTAGCTAAAACATAAGGACTCTTTCTTAAAGGCTAGCCACAGCAGCATTACCAGATGAAGGCAGGGCGTCAGTCCAATGTCACCATCTGAGAATCCTCATGAATTGATGGGCATCGAGGTCAGTGGCTAGTTTAATTCTCCTCCAAAAAATCAACCAGAAATCACACACCTGCTGGTGGAAGCCCATATCCCTGCCCAGGAAGTCCTCCTGCCAATCAACCCAGCATGAATCAAACTAAACCTGACATGCTCATAGGTGCAGTTCCCAATCCGGCAGGACACAGCAGCTCAGAGAAATACGACACTTATCCCAAGCCCAGTCTCTGGGGACCTTGACAGAACCACTGATATGGTGCTTCAACAAATGATTTATAAAGAAAGAAAGGAGATAGAGAGGATAACTATAGTTGAAAAATTATTTCAATCAATATCAGCCAATTGTATTGCAAGGATTTTATTTAATTTTTTTTTTTTTTTTTTTTTTGGTGGAACTGGGGATTGAACTCAGGCCCTTGTGCTTGCCAGGGAAGCACATATTGCACTGAGCCATCTCCCTGGCCCCTTTTATTTAAATCTTGATGCGAGCAAAGCATAAAAAGTATATAACATGCATGAGACACTTGGAAGTTCAAACACAAATTTAATACTTTATGAGATCAAGGAATTCAGTTTTTAGCTAGAATAATTGTGCTTTGGAATTCTGTTATGGTTTTGCAGTGCTGGGGATGGAACCAAGGGTCCCATGCATGTTAAAATGTGCTAGCCCTGAGTGAAACACCTGCCCTTGAGGTGCATTTGTTCTACAGCTTCTTAGTCCTAAGGTGAAGTCCTGTGTATGGGATTTGCTTCCAAAGCTCAGGGGGCTGGAAGAGATGGCTACAGAGGCTGGCCAGGAGTGAAAAGTGGTAAACAGACAGGGGCTCATGGTTATACTTTCAACATGGTCTGATTTTCTCCAATAAATTATTACAACAAACTCATTGATGTGCTTTTGAGTTTTAGTTTCTAATCATCATTGTATTCAGCACATTTTATTTGTTTTGACATTACCAATTGCAAGGCATACCATTATTCATCTGGACTATCAAGAAAGGCAAAATTCTGCCAAGTGAATGATACACCTTCATTATAATATGCATTCCAACTTCGGAACTGTCAGTGCAGAAATATATACCTTAGAACCAATGGCTACATTATTATCATTGTCACTATTAATTAGCTGTAGCCAGCATTTAGTGAGCATTTATAATTAGCTAATCTATGTACAGATGCCTGCTTTAATTTCCTAAGAATTCTATGGAGATGTCCTCATTTACAAATACATAAGAGAGAGCCCCAGAGGAAAGCTTAATTTGCCTAAGGTTGGACAGTCAGTAAAAGGCAGTGCTGGGTTTGAATCCAGGACTGTCTAACCCAGATCTGTCCTTGCTGCACAGAAGGCCACCTTCTGGCAGCACAGGGGGCCAGGGTGGCATGGGGCTGTCTGGACCTGCACCTGCAACTGCCCCGGGCCTGCCTGCTGGGCCCTTCCCACTGTGACCAGGATGTAGGGGCAGGACTCACAGTGTCTGGATGGCCCTCAGGGACGTGAAGGTGCCCTTGGCAAGACCCTGGATCTTGTTGTCATACAGGGAGAGTAGAGAGAGGTTCTGCAAGTCCTGGAAGGCATCAGGCCGGATGCAGTTGATCTTGTTGGCATTCAGGAGCCTGGGGACCAAGCCAGGGCCAGGAGGTGAGAGGCAGCCTTGGAACAGATGCCTTACCCAGGTGTCCCAAAGTCTCTTTCTTCCCTTCAAGGAACTGCTAGAGACAACTTGAGAAGTGCCAGGGGAGCACAGGGACAAAGCCACCTCCTGAAGGCACTGTGGAGGGGACCCTCCTCCTCCAAGAGTCCTGCTGGGGCTCCAGCTGCTAGGCAGGAGGATTTGCACTCAGGGTCTCCTATCCTGGGAGAGAATGCTGTCCCTGGCTTTTGGTTTTGGAAGGCTGAGCTGGCCTGGCTGTCTTCAATCATGCTGAGCACCTCAGGAATGCAGTTAGTGTCTCTGAACTCTGGTATCCTGCAAGTAGCTCTGATCTGGTCTTTGCCTCCCTCCTGGCCTCTGCAAAGCCTGTCCTCCAAGTGCCTGTCTCAGGCATGTCAGGATCCCAAAGAAGCTGTAAGGCCAGAGGAGTGCAGGCCCCTTCCTGGCCCAACCCGCGGACCCCCAAGAGCAGATGCTTACAGAAGCTGTAGCGTATACAGGCCTCCAAACACACTGCGAGGGAGGTCTGTGATTTTGTTCCCATAGAGGACCCTGCAGAAAAGGCATCAGAAGAGGAGGGTCAGCATGCATCCCTCCAGGGCCAGCGCAGCTCCGCGGATGCCCACATCCTTCAAGCCATTCAAAGAGTGCACTGCACGCATGTGTGCCGCAGACCCTCTCCAGTAGATGGTGCAGCAGGGTCATCAGAGCAGACCCTAACACCCAGTTTGCCCACCTGGAAGTACCTTCTGTAACTGTGACCTCCATCGCTGCCAGAACAGTCCCGCCCCCTGCTGGCACACATGGACCCCATAGAAATCTGCAAAGGGTCCTTTCAGGGAACCCTATGGGAAATTTACCTGGCCCAGGACCCAAAAGGAAACTATTCAGAGAAGAGGAAGTCTGGCTGGGCAGCAATGAGTGTTTTCATAGTATTACAGGGGGGAAAAAAAAAAAAATAGAATGACAGGCGATGTGCTCAATGTGAAATCTAGAGGGAAAGACTGCAAGTGGGTTTTTTTTTTTTCAATACTTTGCATTCACAAAGTTTTCTACATTGAACATGAATGAATTCCATGTGTAATTAGAAAAAAACAAAAGTTAAAAAAGCACAAGTAAGAAGGAGCTCAGGCAGGTGGTGCATATCCTGAGGGAGGCTGGAAAGGGGAAGATTATGTCTCCTGTCTAGTCAGCTCCCATAAGCCACCACTATAAATATTTAGTAAGAGTTTTTTTAAAAAACCTCAGACATGGCTGGAGGAGGGCATGTCAGGTGCGGGGCCCGGTGGTGGGACCAGGGGTGGCTCGTGTGGTGCGCCTGAAACACCCCTGTGGCCTAAGGAGGAAAATGAACAGCACGGTAGCTTGGACTTTCCCCAGCCGGCATCGGGAACTCTCAGGTATGAGCAGGCCTTCAGGAGCATCCTTCCAGCCAGCCACTGTGTGGAGAATGGAGTGGAGGGGACGGAAGCAGAGACCGAGGGCAGGGCTGGCCGCGGCGGACACAGTCGAGCTGGCTGGGCCTGGCACTGGTGAACAGCATGACCCATCTGTGAGTTATTTTACCTTTTGCTCTGACTGGTACAGCCAAGTGTACGAGAGCTTCACCCATTTCAGAGGAAGAGCCCTGGCCTGGCCTCTACTGGGCATCAGGCTGTCGGGCAGAACTGTGCCAGTGGCTCCTGCACACTATTCAGGATGGGCCTCACCCACCCCCTGGGGCCGACCTGGAGAGAAGAACTTGTGCTCAGAGGCAGGGAGCTAGTGTCTGCTGTGCTCTCCAGGGGCGCAAGCCTCTGGTCCATGTCATCATAAATGAGTGCTGCCACCAGGTAAGTGGACACTTGGGCACCAGCACTACCCACGGGAGCTTGCCTGGCTACAGGGCACCCTGAGCGTACACTCTGTACAAAGTGCCACGTGACTTCAGAGGGCAAGAGGGTTGCTGAGCCCCGGGGGGTTCATGTGAGTGTTTGGGGGAAAGTTGATGCTATGTGACACTCTGTGAATGAATGGACTGCCAGCCTGAAGGAAACAGGTGAAAGGAAAAGGTGTTTCAACCGCCACACCTCAGAATCAAGTGTGTCTGAGATGAAAGATACCAAGGTGTGACAGATGTTTCCACTGGAGCTGAGGGTCACTGCCCCTGTGGGTGACCAGGGAAGGCTCAGGCCTCTTCTGTGAAGAGGTGGAGTCGAGATGACTCCCGTAAAGAATGCTGGGAAAATCCCCGCCCTAGTGAAGAAAGCAGCTCAGCTGTCAGGGCAGCATCCCGCCCAGCTTGCAGGGCACTCAGCCCTCAATGCCCTTCTCTCACTGGTGCTCCAGAGGGGCTTCCAGGAGGAGGGGCGAGCTGGGCGCAGCAGCCTGGACTCTGCAGCCCTGGACTCCGCAGCCCAGAGGGTACTTCCCTGAGGCCGGGCGGCTGGGACTGCACACAGATACATGTGGTGCCCTGCTCCCCCTCCCACCCCACACTCAGTGGAGGGCCCCTGGACCCCTGGCCTCATTCCTCAGGGTTCCCCAGACCACCCCAGTGGGCCTTACTGTTGTTACTCACAGTGAGTTCAAGGAGCGGAGGCCCTGGAAGGCATCAGGCGCAATCTCAGCGATCTGATTGTTGCTCAGGTCTCTGCAGGGGCACAGAGGGGAATGCAGCTGAGCCCCTGCTAGGCTGTGTGGAAGCCAGCCACACCTGGCTGTGCCCTATGGGCCACTTGCATCCTTGCATGCTCTTATTGGTGCCCACACTGCTAGGGGAGGGTGGCCAGCAGCACGTGGGCTCTGTGCCCCTGTAGGCCTCACGTGGCCCGGGAGGTGGCAGCACCTCTGCTGAGCCCGTGGTGCAGATCCAGGCTCTTCTTCCTGCCCCTGTGCCAGCTGCATGGGGTGGATGGGAACTTACATCCTGCGCAGCTTTCTGTAGGGAGAAAAGGCTCCTGGAGGGATGGACTTGATTCCATTGAGCTCCAAGCGGCTACAGAGAACAGGGGGAAATGGGCCCCAAGTCACCCGGCCACATCTGGTAGGCTCCCCATCCAAGCAAGTCCTTGGGTCTCTGCTCCCTTCCCCCTCTGAGGCTGCAGTCTGGGCAGGTGGGTGAGTGCCTGCTGTGCTGTAAGCCTCATTATCCTAGGGCTCGGTGGTTGAAAGGTGTCCACAAGGACAGTCAGTGACCCAGTAGAGGTCACTGTGGCAGAGCCCTCAGCTGTGCTGGACCACTGGGACACTCTTCCCACCCCTCCAGAGTCTCCCAGCCTTGGGTGGAGAGCTCAGCCTGCTCAGGCAAACTCTTCTCCACTGGCCACTGAGGGTGTGGCAGTGAGGCCTGGGGCATACCTACTCCTGCTCTTTCTGGGGCAGCCAGAGCCTGCCCTTGCTGGTGGGGGAGGTGTCCCAGCCCCTTCCTTGTCCCACACTCACATCTCTGTCATGGTCTCAGGCAGGTTGGCAGGGATGGCAGTGAGGCCTTTGCCGCGACAGTCCACAATGCCGTTGCTGCAGGTGCACATGGCTGGGCAGGAACCAGAAGAAAGAGTGCAGGCAGGCACTCGCCCCACCTCCCCCTGGCCTGTGGGGACAGCAGAGTGTGGCCTCAGTGTCCTCTATCAGCCCCACCCTCCCCAGGTCCATACTGATGGTTGGGCACAGGAGCAGTTTCTGTGGATGAGGACAAACCAGAGGAGGTCACCACGTGTGCAGAAAAGAAGAGATTCTGAACTTGGATGTAACAGTGGGCTCTGGGGACACGGCAGGCACTGTCAGCAGACATCTGCTGAGCTCGGTCTGCACTGCCCTGGGCGCTGTCTGCACACTAGGAAATCCTGGCCTACAGTTCTGAAGCCTTGGGTTCTGGTCCAAGTCACATCACACCTCTGACCCCCCCACTTATGTTATGGGAGGGCAATAACTGTGTGCACCCCATGCTCACTCTGCTGCGTGCTGCAGTGTGTGCGGCATGTGCAGACCCTTGTTTACACCCTGCCATCCAGCCCTTGGAGAGGCCATGAGCACTGCTGGCTCACAGGGGAGGCCACTCAGGCCCGGGTGTTGGTCTGCAGAAATCCACACACTGAGTTAACAGATGGTACAACCAGGGTCAAGCCCTGTGTCTGATACCCACCCACACTTTGAATAACCAAGGTGTAACAATACAAGAGCACCAGCCGGTGTGCACAGCACGGAGCCATCGCCCAGGCATGGGCCTCTCCCCAACCACTGTTCTGAAGTCTATCACCAGTGATTTGCTCTGCTTTCTGTAAACTTCACATAAATGATTCAACAGGTTCTCTTTTGTATCTGCTTTTTACACCCACTATAAAATCTCTGCAATTCACCCTGTTGTCAAGTGTATCAGTAGTGAATTTTTGTTGTTGTTGTTGAATAGTGCACCATTATGTGTCTACATCATGGTCCCCTGGCTGTCTCCAACTTCAGGTGATTGTGGAGAAAGTGGCCCTGGGTGCTCTTGGGTGTGTGCTGTGCAGAGCAAGTGTACCTGCCACCAGCAATTACAAGTCAGAGGCGTGTTGGGCCTCTGCAGATGCCAGCAGACAGTTCTGCAAGGGGCGCGGGCTGCTGTGACCTTCTATGGGGTATCTAACGTCTAGTACTTAACATCTCGGGCCGCATCCCTACTGTCCCCTTCTCAGGAAAGGGGAGGAAATAATGTCAGGATAAGGCAATTAATGTAGAAACCAGGGTATTCCCAATGCAAAGAAAAAGGCTGAGTTTCAAAATAAAAGATGCCCAAGAGACCTGTACCTGCTTCTAACCATGGCTCTTTAGGGCCACACACCTTCAATGTCCTCTCACTCAGCACATCCCTGCAGTACACACACACACACATACACACACCACAAACTGCTCTGCACACACACACGTGTGCACACACTCACACAGCAGCCCTGAGCACAGAGGTGCTCAAGCCTGGTCTCTGGCATCTGCAGTACTTTGCAGGTGACAGCCACATTCCGAAGCCTCACACTGAGGCTTCCTGGAGTCCATGGAGCATGGGAGGGCAGGGGTGGCCACCAGGGAGCAGCCTTGAGAAGAGGGGCACCACACAGGCACAAGTGGGAGGAATCCCAGGGGTTAGGGCAGGTGCACCCCCAGGGCCATAGAGAGAGGGGGCAGTTGGGCTCTTGCAGGATCCCTGGAGGGCTGGTGACACACGCTGCCTAGGCTTGTGGGCTCCTCTAGACCTTTCTGGATGAGCATTAGAGATCAAAAGAGCCAGGAAGGAAGTGAGGGACCCATCATAGAACCCTAGATGGAGCAGGAAGGGGCAGGCCTGGGGTTTCTTCGCCTGAAACCAAGATCAGAGACCAAATTCAATGACCTGTCAGGTAGCAAGCAGGGTGAGGCAATGGGAGGAAGGAGAGGAGGGGGGAGGGGAAGGGAATGTGAGAGAGGCCTTGGGAAGGCACAGAGATAGTAAGGGCTAGAACAGAAGGGACATGGAGTGGAGGAGGCCATGTGGGGATGGGCAGAGGAAAGGAGAGGAAGCAAGGAAGAGCACATCGACAAAAAGCACTGGCAGAATAGCAGCTGGCAGTGGGCAGGAATGGGAGGTCATGGGATCAGCAGATGATGGCGGGGACAGGAGACAAAGGTGGGACAGGAAGTAATGGGCCAGGACAGTAGATGAGGGCCAGGTGCTGGTGCGGTTACAGGTGCTCATGGAGGTGACAGCAGGAGAACGGGAGAAACAGTGGGTGAGGCCAGGCGGCAGGGCAGTTCTGGGCCCTGCATAGGCCCACACCCACCTGAGCAGCTGAACTCACTCTTCTGGACCTCAGCCACATTGAGGCCACGCAGGCTGGCGGGGCCTGAGCACTGAGTGAAGAGTCCGATGGTCGGCCGCTGCCTCAGCCACTGTGACAACCAGGCCAGGTGGCAGTCACAGAACAGGTGGTTGGAGTGCAGGCGGCTGCGGAGGGACAGCACGGCTTGTCACCCACTCGGGAATCCTAGCCCAAGAGAGGCTGGGCCCAGCCCCGGGCTCAAACCAAAGTTCCTGGGAAACTTTCCGGTCCCCTCCCCTTCCTGCCCCCTTGGGGGACACCTTGGCTGCAGGGTGCTAGGCACCATCCGTGTATCCCACTGAGCTCACACAAAAAGGCTTCACTATCAGGATCACTCAACCCTTTTTTTTTTATATTTTAGGGAAGAGTCCACAGGGTGTTCAGGGTCTCACTATTAGATCTGACTTGTAGTGATTCTCCTGTTTACAGCCTCCCAAGTGCTAGCATTACAGGTGGGCGGGGCCGGCACAGCAGGCCCAGGGATTGGACCCCTGACCCCTGCACCTGCAGGTGCCTTAATCTGCTGAGCTAAAACACAAATGACATTGTGTGCTGGCCATTTCAGATTCCTTCCTCCCACTCTGCTTCTGTAGAGCTGAGCCCTGAGCTGGCCTGTGGGGCCCAGGGGAAAGTGGCCCCTGCCCTCTGGCTGGCCCTGCCTCTTTCCCCACCATCCTGGGTGGCACTTCCCTGCGTGTTCTACACCCAGCTGCCCCCACTCAACTCACAAAGTCCGTAGCTTGGGCATGTGGTTGAAGCTGGACACGGGAATCATGGTAATGTTGTTGTTGTTCAGGGTCCTGAAAGGGGGCACTGGTTATTTAGTATCTGCCCAGCAGGATATCCTGCAGGACAGGGCTCCATGTGAAGGAACGAACGCGGAGGATGTGTAACCAGCTTGCTCAGGTCACGGCAGGAGCACCAGCCCCAGGCAGCCGGGGGCTATGCCCCCACTACCGAGCACAAACACAGACTCCCAGTGGGAAGCCCCTGAGCCACACAGTGACTGGAGCCAGCCACTAATTCCAAGTCTAGAAGGACAGTGAAGAGGCTCTGGTGTTCCTGCATCTGGCTGCATGGCTTGGATTGAAGGGTGGGAGAAAGCAGCCTTGTAGCATCCATGTCGGGGCTACAGCCCAGGCCTCAGCCTCAGCAAGCACAAGCCCAGAAATGGGGCCTCCCATCCTCAGGAGATCCCAGGCTCTCCTGTCCCCCCCCATGCCCAGCTCCCCACTGCCCTCCAGGCCCCCAGGTTCACTTACAGCACCTCCAGCCCCCGCAAGGCCCTGAAGGCCCCTTCCTCGATGCAGCTGATCTGGTTCTTGTCCAGCTGTCTGTGGAGCAAAGGAGGGGTGTGGAAAAGGGGTGCTGTCCCCGGGTGGGCACCCTAACATTTAGACCAAGCATGCCATTATTTAAAAATAAAGAGGTCTGGCCTCAATCAGTTGATGCACACACATGAAAATCCAAATAGTAACTATTAATAAAAGCTGGGTATATTCTTATTCTCCATTAAAACAATGAGTAGGAATGAAAGTCCCATTGCTCTGTCCAACCTGGCATACCCACCAGGAGAAACACTCCTGGAAACTACATTTTGGAAACTATGCAGAAGGTTCTGGCAGCTCAAAACTGGCACAGAACAACCCAGGAGTGGCAGCAGCCACAGCCAGCACACAGGCTTCCCTCAGGTGCCAAGGGAGACCGACTGGCACACTGCTCTCAGAGTGCGTGGAGGCCTGCCTTGTACTCTGTGGGAAGGAACACCATAGCCCGCCACCGATGGTGGCCCGGCAGGCGAGAGCTATGTGGAGAACTTCTCTGGCATGGCATTTGCCACCCCTCTGTAGTCAGACCTCAGGAAGGTGGAAAGCCTGGGCCAGAGTAACCCTGGGGAGCAATGCAGACCATTGCGTTTGGGTAGTGTGGGACAAAGTGCGTGCACTCCATGCCTCTCTTAAAGCTCAGAACAAGCCTGAGACACTATACTACCACCCTCAACTCATGTGGCTGTGCTTAGAGGGCAAAACCCAAGTCCACCTCTCCAGATCCAAAGATGAGGGCAATGGGTTGAGAACAGGGCCTTATACCCCGGTGTGAAACTTTTCAGCCTAATCCCAGAGTCCCTGTGAGGCTCTGCTTGGTTCTCACACAATAGCATGCCTAAAGAAAGGGCAGGTACCCTATTCTCTCCATTCCCAGAATGTTCCAGAAGCCCATGCTGGCAGGGACCATCTCAGAGCCAGCCAGCTCCTTGGTGGCCTGGACCCCATAGCACAGGGAGACCCATGGGGTGCAGGTGACTCTCAGGTAGTCCCGGGCCTGCAGCCTTCTCTTTCCCAGGCCTGTACTCACAGGTTTTTAAGGTCTGTAGCTCCACGGAAAGCCTTTCTGGGGATGGCCTGTAGGGCATTCTCGCTCAAGTCCCTGTGGAGAAGACACTGCTCAGGGAAAGGCTGCCACCATAATGCCACCATGAACCAAGAGATCAGGGGCTGGATGCACTCTAGTGGTTACTGTCATATCCAGTGTCCATTCAAGGAAGCATGTGTTGAATGAAGGAGCGAATGAATGAGGGGGAGCTGGAGAGAGCAGCCCAGCTGGTGACAGCTCTGGTAGCTCACAGATGTAGGCTGCACTCGCACAGCACAGTGCAGGGCATCAGAGTCGGCGGGAGACAGAGTGGGGCCTAGATGCCTCAGGTCTACATTTTACCATGAGGAAGCTGTGGGCCCACACCCTGCCAGAGGCACACAGATGGGCTCCCAGCCAGGCAGCCAGTGGGCAGCCAAGTCAGGTTGTGAGCCCAAAGACCCTGCCCCTGGAAACTGGGTAGTGGCACCAGGAGACTCAGGACCTCACCAGGGACTGGAACCTGCGTAGGCATGAGTGGCTTTGGGTCCTCACATCTACTTCCAACCCCAAGGGGGCTTCCAGGAATGGCTGCCAGTCCCAGCAGGCAGGGCTCTAAAGATGCCACCCCCGTTCACACTGTTCACAATCTCCCTGCAGAGACTTCTGCAAGCCCCCTCGGCCAGCTCTGGGAGTAGGGGCTCTTGCCTTGCTCATTTTGTAGAGGGAGCAGCTGAGCTCTAGGACATGAAGTGTCCTGACCCTACACAAGACATGCGGTCTGGGTCCTCGGGGTGGACAGCCACAGGCTGGCTGTGCAGGGCCCAATGCTGAGCAGTTCTGCAGGCTCCACCCCGTTCCTTGGGACAGGTCCTGGGGTTTAAGCAGGCTCTCCCTTTCAGCTACTCTTGCTCACACTGCCACCTGTCTGGGGTGTCCAGTTGAGGCAAGAAGGCAAAAGGCCTAGCCATACATCCCGGGCCTGAGCCAGCAGTCGCGCTCGGAGTGCAGCCTACTCCTCTCCCAGCTGTGTATCTGCAAATCAGCTTTTCCCCTCCCCTGCCTCAGTTTCCTCAGGTATGATAGGGAACATAAGAGCCATCGAGGTGACTGTCCCAGACCCCCCACATGGCTGGGAACCTTCATCTGTGCGCTCTCCTATTAGCCTGGCTTCCTGCCCTGAAGGCGGCCTCAGAAAAATGGTGCAGGCACATGAATCTGCAGGGGCTCCACTACCACCAGCGTTCTGCTCCTGGCCTCTCTCCTCCAGGACTGCGCCACCTTCCTTTCCCAGCCTCATTCCATGAAGCAGCCTGTGTGATCATCCCAGCAGCTGTCCTCCCACTGACCCATTCCCTCCTCTCCTGACTCTGCAGCCCCTTCTCCTCCCCCTCCCTAGCTATTTGTGTCGCACCCCTTTTCCCGTTTAGTCTGTCGCCTTTTACTACACTCCGCCCACCGAGGCTGCGCCCAGCCTGGCCCCAGCACCGGCTCGCTCAGGCCTCCAGCTCTCAGCTGTGCTTGTTTTTAGGGGGCATTTCCGCCTTTAATAACCTGCGGAGCCCTTGCTGTCCTCTGTTCCTTCACCTGGAAAGAACTCCTCGCCACTGCTATATGCACAAATCGCCACCAGGTGGCGTAGCACCTGAGTGCTCTATTCCCCCGTCTGTGGTCTGAGGATCTGGGTTGCCACTTCTCAAGGGGATGCTGCCCCTAGGAGGTGGGGCGACAGGTAAGTTATCAGCCTTGGAGCAAGGGCTGAGGCCACATGGCTGAGCAAGGGATTGCCTGCATTTGGGGCCCCTGGCCACAAGAGCTCCCCAACAGCTCAGGGTCAAGGTGGATGTGGGAGCCGCCAGGGAGGCAAAATGGCCTGGATGGAGCACCGACCCATGCATGCAGTAACTGGCTGGGCTGCGGGGCACAGAGCTAGGCATAGGGCAGTGTGCTCTCCCAAGCACTCAGGAGAAGGCAGAAGCCGGGCTGGTCCCCTACCACACCGATGCGTGCTGAGAGGCAGTGGCCCCCAGGGACCCCAGAGACTTGCTTCTGTGGAACCTGTACCATGCACAAATTCTCCAACAGTCTCCCTTCAAGGGGCCGGGGAGATGGCTCAGCAGAATAAGCACTTCCCTGGCAAGTGCAAGGGTCTGAGTTCAATTCCTGGTTCCACCAAAAAAAAAAAAAAAAAAAAAAAAAAAAAAGTCCCCTTTGAAACACAGCCTAATCCCCTCCTTTTGACCAAGGGTAGGACTTGGTAATACCTAGAAGAGCACCACCAGAGGTAAGGAGGCAGGGAGCCAGGAGTGCCGGTAGTGGCGAGGAGAAGACAAGGCAGCGGATGTCACAGGGAACCCCTCCAGCAATGGGAAGGTGGGGTGCTCAGGGAGGCAGGGCCTCGCAGAGGCCTCTCATCCTCCTAGTTGGCAGTTTGCCCTCCGGTCTAGCATGACACTCACATCCATTACTCCTCTTAATCCTCACCACAGCCCTGCAAGAAAAGCTTTTTATTTGTATTGATTTATTTATTGACTGAGCCCAGACCTTGTTCCAGAAAGGCTTTAAGGTGGCTTGCAGGGATTTAGAAACCAGCAGGAGCAGGAGTGAAAATGGGGCATAGATAGAGAGGTGGAAAAATCAATGGCGGGTGCTCGGTGGCTGTGCCCTGCCTGAGCACCTGCAGCTTGGTGGATCCAGGCCCTGAGCCTGCAGTGCGCCAGCGTGGGAGCAGCGGAACTGGCCAGCTAGCACCCTCTCCGACACAAGAGTGTCTAAAAGGATCCACTTCTCAGGGTGCAGCTGCTTGGGCACTCAGATGAGACGAGAATTTTCCCAGGGGTCTTTATGAAACATGACAGTGTGGTCTAATCGATAACACTAAATCCTCACAATAAATGAGTTTCAAGTGTGGTTCTTATAATAGCATGGCATTGTGGCATGACTCAGGAAAAGCAGTTCTGTAAAGATTTGCACCAGGAAAGAGAAAAGGGAGAGAGGGACAGATGGAGACCCAGACCCGTGTGTGCAGGGCACAGAGGATCACTTAGGCTGGGCACAACTGGGAAGAGGCGGGAGTGCTGGGGACCAGAGTGGGTGTGTTCTGACTTTGCTGCGGAGCACTAAAGCTCCTAGGGGGGAAGACAGCCCCCAGGCAGTCCAGCAGACAGGATGGGAACTAGAATCACTTCACAAGCGTGGTGCTGGGCTGGGTGTGAGCTGACCCACTCCAGCTCAGGCTGCCTGGGAGAGCTGTCCCCCAGACCAGAGGAGCACAGGAAGCCTCAGAAGTCTCAGGAAAATGCAGTATGTTGGCAGCAAAGGGGGTGGTGCACAGAGATCAAACTACACGGAATCTACTCCCATTTCTGCCATTTACCAGCCATGAACCTAGGGCACCCTGCAAGCCTCAAGTTCCCTGCGTGGGCATAAAATTTCCTACCACACAGAGGTTTGTGGAGGATTATGTGAGGTCGTGTTCTTCAGCGACAGTGCCTTCCACGACAGCACTTCCTTTTGGCAATATTCAAAAATGCTAGGTTTTGTTCTTCCCTATGGTTTCACAGCTGTTCCCATAGTGCCCACTAGGAGGCGTCAGAAGCCGTCCGCTGGGTTGGATGCTGCGTCGCGTCGCATCTTTTTCCCCCATCTGACTTCATGCCTGACTAACGCTGGTCTTTCCCAGCCCTCTTTGAACAGTTTTCTCAGCTCTCTGCACCTGGTCTGCATGGAAGCCTCAAAGGACTGCCTGCCTCTTGCTTGGCGTATTGCTTCCTGGCCAGGAGCCTTCTTTGTCTCCCCCCAAACTTAATCATTTTTTGCTCCATCCTCCGTGCAGAGTGGCCTATCACAGGCTCTAGAGAGCAGGTGGCCCTGCTTTGTTGGGTCAGAGTGGGAGCTGCTGGGGTCCCACACGTCAAGGCCAGCTGGCCTGGTCCTGGCAGACGGGAAGTGGAGGGTCCGGAGCTTACAGGAGCTCACAGGCAGAGCACAGAGGAGAAAGCCCATCACTGACGTCACAGTGGACGCTCGGGCCCAGCAGAGCTGGCTGGCTGCTTACACCATGGGTCGTGGGCGAGTTGCCCCACTGGCCTGTATAAAATAAGGACCTGAAGTGGCACCTACTCGCCCACTACACCAGCCATGCTGCCATCCCTCAGCTCCTCAGACTTCCTGCCAGGAGCCCACTGAGCCTGCTTTGACCTCTGCCTGGTTCTTCTTCCCGACTCAGCGCACCCTTCACATCTCGGGCTCCCAGTCACTCCCCTACGTCCCGCTCCTCTAGGCCCCAGAAACCCCACTGCTTTTCCTGTCTAGCACGGATGCAAGACATACAGGTGTATGGAGTATAATGAAATGCTGACACACTGATCTCCCAAGGGCAGACACTCGGCTCCTTGTATCCTGGGTACTGATGCCTTGTGGGGTTCAGTGATTTTTAGCTGAATTGAGCTAAAGGGATTCTTCCATGACTCTCTGCTCCAATTCCTCTGCGTTTTCCTAACCAAAGTAAGGAATTAGAATAGGCCTGTGCTGCCAGGATATGGGGCTGAGCAGAGAGGCGGGCTCTGTATCACGGAGACCAGCGAGCGGCCCTCACCTGGGCTGAGGCTTCTCCTGCTGCTCTGCCTGACCTGACAAGAGTGGGAGGGAGGGACATGCTGAGCGCTCACTTGGAGGTGCTGAGGATCCTGTACGGTCCTGCCTCCTGCCTTTCCACATGCTGCCAAGATGTTCATCATTACATTATCAGGTGGTCCCAAGGTAGCGCCAGCAGCCTCTGCAAGGGTTTTGGGGAGCCTCAGAGAAGGTGAGCTACTATCCTGGGGCCCTCCAAGAAATACATTCTGGCACCCCTGGGAATAGGTAAGAAGCTCAAAGTAAGGGCCCTACAGCCAGGGACCTTGCCTAGCCTGGGTCTCATCACCCAAGAGCGAGGGCAGGCGGGAGGCCAGCTTCTGCCTCACCAGGTTCAGTGACGTCCCCTTGGCTCTAGCCAGCCTCCTTCCACTGAAGAGAAGGGACAGCCGGGCTGGCTCCCTGGCTTGGGCTCTGTCACCAGGAGCCCTGCACCAGCCGCCCCTCTGGCATACCCTGCTAGGGCTGGGGAAGCCAGGTCAGGACCCCATGTTCTCACTGCTAATCCTCCTTCATGCTCTAAACTGATTGTTCCCTGCTGGCAGGCCAGCCTCTGGGGGGATTAGCAGGGGGCCATCTGGGACCGCTGGGCACCAGCCAAGGTCGAGCTCTGCTCTGGGCTCCACTGCAAACAAGCACTCTGTGGGCATTTCCAGCATCAGAGAGGCTCTGTGCAGACCAGCCTGTGCCCTCACCCACTGTGGCCTGATGGTTACCGTGAGCCTGCCCAACACAGGACTCAGCCCAGAGCCAGGGAAGTCCCAGGGCTCCCAGGCACCTCTTCTTTCTTAGGAGGCCACTGGATGGAGGACTCGGCGTGGAGCAGATGATCAGCTCTGGTGGTTATGTGCAAGTTTTCAAACCCCTCCAGCCCCAGCCTTCTCCTGAAGCAGGAGTTACCGCCACCTGGCTTAGCTGAGGCTGTGCTAAGCCACTCATCCTTCTGCCATTGTCCTCGTGGGCTCTGTAGGAAAAGCAGGGGCTCAGGGCCTGGGACCTGAGGCTGAGGCTCCAGACACTCCAGGCCAGGCCCGTACCAAGCAGGGCTCAGGCAGAACCTACGGTCAGTCCCCAGGGCTATGTGTATCATAGTTGGAAGCTGACCGTAGGTCCTGCCTGAGCCCGGGCCTGGTCTGCTGAGTGTGAGCCTGGTCTGCAGGAGCGGGTCTATGAGGATGGCTAGGAAACCTGGATCCAAAATCACGTTTAGCCCTTGTTCTGCAAAGTCACATGCCCCGTATGCTGGTGGAAGCTGGTACCTGGACCCGGGCAACCTCTCACTACTGTTATTGGTGTGGGGAGTTCAGAGCAGATGGCACCTTGGAATTTACTAGACGGTATGGCTCCACCCTGAGTCAGACTGCACATAGCAAGGTCCTGGGGTGACTCATGTGTATCACAGTTGAGTGCTACGCCTGGCAGCAGGAAGTCTTAAAGCAAGAGAACGGTAGCCCCGTCCCAGGAAGCACTTCATGGCAAAGGCCTGATAAAGGGCACAAAGAGCAGGACACTTCGAGGTCAGAGATGGGGAAAGAGTAGAGCGTGCCACTGCCCACCTTCCCAGGAACAGAGGAGCCGCAGAGATGGGGCGGCGACCAGCGGTTGTGTTTGCCCCATGCATGTTCTCTGCATTTCTGCTGGACTTGGGGACAGAGGGAACAGTGTTCAGCTCAGCTCCACACAGAAGCCACCTGAGGGCATCCATGAGGGGCAGGCTATTGACTGACAAATCAACGTGGTTGATGGCCTGAGGGAGCCTGGCCAGTTCAGGAGACCCACTGCAGGCTCCCTACCCAGAGAGGAGATGGGAGAGAGAGGCCCTGGGCCACTCTGCGCCCAAGAGGTGTGCAGGGCCCCCCATAGGAGAGCAGTTGGCAGTGCCTGTGAGGGTGCGGGGGCACACCCCTCCCCCTTCCTCGTCTCTCCCTCCTCCTCTAAACCTCTTAGATCCTACATCCAACCTACTGGAGAAATTTGCCCTAAATGGCCCCTCCTGCCTGATCTCCCAGACTGGGGGACTAAAGTCCGGCGGCCCAGAGCTGCCTCATGTGGACCCCTATCCCCAGAGCAAAGCCTAAGTCTACTCATCTGCTTAGGACTTGACTTGTGCTCCAGAGAGAGACCAGAGCTGTGCGGGCTCAGAGGCCTTGGCTGTGCCCTCAAGACACAAGCCAAGAGCTCATTGGCTAGCTGCTTCTGAGTGATCCAGTTTGCTTCATCTTTTCCAGAAGTCCAGCCCTTGGGCTGGGGCGAGGACGAGGGTGCAAGGAGATCAGGGGCCAGTGTCAGAAGAACATGTGATGGATGAGGGGGGCCCTGAACCCACCTGTCCCGAGACTAGTTTCCTTCAAGCTCCATACCATCCAGACTCCCAAAGCTCCCTCCGTCCCAGGCTGCCGCAGTCCTCTAAGCTAGGACTTCTCTTGCTAACCATGTGTCCTGCAGCCCCTCCTCCTTGCTCCCTTGACCCCATGGCTAGGCTAGAGCAGGTCTGTGAGGATGGCTAGGTAGCCTGGATCCAAAATCATGTTTAGCCCCAGCTAGGGTCTTCTGTGGGCCTCTGTGTCTTCATCAGTATGTGGTCCATACGAGGAGCTCAACACACACTAGCAGACATAACACTGTGGAAGGCTTCTAACCACTATTACTAAAACTGATGAGCAGTCCAGCTCTGTGACTCTGATAAAATTACTGTCCCCTCCCTTGTCACTATTCCCAGATTGTAAGATTCTAAGGTCCACATAATTAGAGCTCAGACATGCTTTGTGAGGTCTGGGGATTTTTTAAAAGATTATTGAAGCCCCAGGGCACTCCAGAGTCTGCACTTCTGCAGGTGTCTCTGGACGCTCCCACATGGACACAGTGGGCCTGGGCTTTGCCCCTTGCTCGTGACCCTTGTTGCTTCCTACATACCCAGGGCCTGTTGGGCACTGCCAGCCATGGAGGCCCTCCCTCCCTGAGGCCACAAAGCATGGCCTCGCCTGTGCAGATCCTCCTCCAGCCTGCTGGAGCTAATGTTGCAGAAACCTTATTAGGAAGAGACCGTAAGTGGGCCTGGATGGCCTCACCACTAACCCGCCCAGGGTGACATTTCCTTGAGCCAGGCTGTCACAGCTGTGAGCATCGATCCTATGACAGAGACACTGGAGCTGCCCTGTACACATCAGCCTCTTTGGAAGCTAATGTTTGGCCCTGTCAAGGCCAAGTAGGCTGGAAAGCAGCTTGGAACTGCTCTTTGCACTCTGATTCTGCTGAGGGCCCGTCCGTGGCAGACACAGGTCCCAGGCACCATGGCAAGGCACGGTGCTAGGCAACAGGGTAGATGGAAGCAGCGGGGCGATGCGGGCTTAGCCCCTCTGTGAAGCTCTCTGAGCCCTGGCACTGGGCTCTGTGCTGCTAGGAAGCCCCAGGTGTCCTTCCCAGTCCTGACACTATAGTGACCACTTAGGACCAGAAACTTGACAGGTTGCCATCCCAGACAGCCTAGGCACTGTGGAGGGGCCAGTGGAGGAAACAGTTAAGATGTATAGGACAGAGGATGAGTGTTGGCCTTCCATCCCTGGCTTTGTACATATATCCCCACTGTGGTCTGCCTGTGGCCTAGGGATCGTTACTTAACCTCTCTGATTGGTAACTCTTGGGTAAAGGAAGGTTAATCCCATCTCTTTGCTGGGTTGTGAAGATTAAATGCCAAAAGTGTCACTTAGATAAAACAAATCCATCTTGTGCCAATTGTGTGAGTTCACTTTGTGAAATTTCAGTGGCTACACATTGACTGGTGTGCTATGTTACACTTCAACACAAAGGCTCTTCTGTAGACAACTGAATCGGGGCCCCATACTTAGCAGGCAGTAACAAATACCCTCCTTTTTCTATCGCCCCTGGAGGAGACAAAGGAGGACATCTGGGGTGACGCACACCCAAATATGCCAGGCTCACAGTGCTAAGTGGTGGGGAAATCCCCAGACTGAGGGGAGCCATGCAGAGAGAGAGAGAGAGAGAGAGAGAGAGAGAGAGAGAGAGAGAGAAGCTGGATAGGAATATCAGACAGGAGATGGAAACACATCTCACAGAAACTTTCACACCTGCTTGGAGTAAGCCCTTGGCTTCCCGCAGCCTAGAGGACTATGCAGACAGAGATCACCTGCAGTTACTACATCAATATATAAATAAGCTTTGGAGAAACATGACCTTTCCTGGTTTTAAAACCACAAGAGACCACCATAGGAGGGAAAAGCACAGCCCTGGAGGAGACCAAGGGTGCAGGCCACCCCTTCAGTGATCTCCCTGAATTCAAGTCACACCCCAAGACAGCTCAAAGGATCAGTTTCTAAATATCTTCGCTTTCTTTGGCAGTTTGGTCTTGGCTGGGCACTTCCCATTTGTCTCTTGGCAGGGTTTCCCATCCTGGCTCCCCACAGCTGCAGTGGGAGGCTGGGACAGGTTCACTGCAGTCCACTCTCCAGAAGCTGGAGCAGCGACAAATGGAACAGTCCTTAAAGTGCTATAATAAAGGCAAAATGCAAACCAGTCAATTCACACTAAATTGTTAGAAGTAAGTCAATTTGATGAATCGGTCATTTGACAAATTGGCCATTCAGTGAATTGCCTTGGGACACATCAGCTTTTAGCTAGATGACATTTGGTAGATTGGCCTGCTTCCGACACAGCAGTGCTGTCAGAGCACAGTTACGCCCTTCCTCCCGAGCTGGGTTCATGGTCTGGCACAGGAGCCTGCAGCCATTCTGCAGATGGTCGACACTGCTCACTCCCAAGCAGTGCCCTCAGCCAGGCTGGCATGGTCGAGGGCAACTTCAGAGCATTCCTAGGGATGTTTTCCTCAGAGGAGCCTGTCTACACTCTGCAGGACAGTCTCTCTCACAAGGACCAGGGTGGGAGAAGCACAGGAGATAGCCAAGGAGAGGAACTCAGGGCTTGGCAAGCAGGTCCTATCCTACGTAGGGGACAGGCCCTGTTCAGGCCAAGGGACAGGCTACAACGTGGCTGGCCTGAACTTTCACAGGGAGAGCTGGGAGCCCTGGTTCAGTGCTGGGATGGCTAATGCCAGGACAGGCTCACTGCAGTCCACACTCCAGACAGATGTCTGACCCAAGTCCTGGCAGGAGTAGCCTACCATGGATCAGGTCACTATTCAGCCACTCAGAAATGCCCCTGGTGTTTCTCATCTCTTCTTCCCAAACCTGCAGGCTGGAAATGTGGTCCGTCTTACCAGTAACCCTGCCCTGTGGTCTTCTTGTCCTCTGCAGAGTGCTCCAGATCCTGTCCTAGTCCTGGCTTTAGGAGGATCTCAGAAAATAATGGGAACTTCAGAGCAAAGGAGAGGTCAGTACTGCAGTACATCTGCAGCCCCTGCTTACCCTCCACACACACACAGAGGGCATAAGACCTTAAGATCTCCCAGGAGGCCAAAGAAGGTTTCCATTGGCTCAGGGTGATCTGCAAGAGGCCAGGGCAATAAGGCAGAGGAACCAAAGAGCCAGGAGAAGTCGCTGCCTGCAGAGCTGTCCGTGGTCCTGAACCTCCCTGGCTGGCGTTCCTTGCGTTGGATCCCAGCCCTCTGCAATCTTACTGTTTTTTTGTTGTGTTTTTTTTTTTTTTTTACACAAAATCTTTTATTCTGAATTATATAAAATCAAAACAAGTACTGCTTATGAGATATACTATTGTATTTTTAAAGGATGTGACTATACAAAGTGAGCTTTTAGAAAGTGAGTTTACTCAAAATTTTGGTCATTATTTACTTGACTATAATATCCAAGTTGTACCAACAATTACAACTAGGTCAATACTTCATAAGATTTTGATGTCTCATAAGACCTAAGTTTTGATCAATTTCTATCTAAAATATCAATATAGCTTTTATCAATGGAATTACTTTATTCATCAAATACTGAAATACTTCATTCATTTTCTAAAACAAATGAGCTGTTTTGAGTTTGAAGTAAAGAAAAAGGCCACGTTAAAATACGAACAGAAATAACTCGGGAGGTTGAGACAGGAGGATCACTAAGAGTTCAAGACTGGCTTGGGGGCAACAAAAGTGAGCACAAGGCCGGTCCAAACTGCACAGCGAGGCTCTGTCTCAGAAAAAAAAAAAAAAAAAGGACAGCAATATTTTCCATTTAGTGGGAGCTGAAATCAGTATGTACTTTCTCATCCAATGCCTGCCTCACGTAGCAAACTTTTCAGGGGCAGGAATCTACCAGGCCAAACCCTTGGCTGCCTTCGCTGCTTCTGCTTTGCTTTTCCCTTTTTTTCTCTCTCGTTTTGCCTTCAGCCTTTTTCTCTGTCTCTGGTTCATCCATACTGGGTACTGTCCATTCTGATCTAGAAGAGTCTTTTTGTTTCTCTTTATCTCAGTCTCCATTTTCATGTCATCTGAGTCTTTTTCATCATTACTCGCCACACATTCCATTTTCCCTTGAACCTGTTCGGGTACCACAACAGTTGCTATCTCTTGAACATCTTTCATTAAAACATCGCAGTCTATTTTGAGAATACTTTTAAGTCTGTTGAGCTCCTTTGGGACATTCTTTTTTCTCTTTTCAGCACGCATTTTTCTTTTCCACTTACTCCGTAAGCTTTTAGCCATTGTTTACCTGAGAAATGCTAGAGCACGCTCACCAAGACCCCACGCCTTGCAATCTTACTGTTGATCCACACATCAGACATCACCTCTTCAGCTCTGCTCTTTTTCCCCAGCCCACGGGGACTGCAACTCAAACTACACAGAGGATCAGTGAGCATGCTGTTAGCCTCAAAGGACCCAACGTTAGACTCTTAGGAGAGGTGTGTCCTAAGCTCCTTCCAGAAGAAGCAGCAGCTAGATCCTGGAGCATAGTGCAAACCTCCCACTGCTTGGACACTTCTGTGGGCATAAAAAGGTGCTGAGCAGCACCAGAGAACACCCCAACTAACTTACTCCAGGTTCTTGCTCAAAAGTTCTTCCCTCTCACCATAAAGACTATCACTGACTCATATAAAACACAGTTGTTTTAGTGGTGATGGTAATTATAATTACATTTATTAAGCATTTATTGTGTACTTGTCATGCTACTAAGTAGTTTATACTTTCTATACATATTTCATTTAATCCTTAATATAACCATATGAGGTAACTTTTTTGTAAACTTGGTACAGGTTCTCACTATGCAGTTCAGACTCATAGCGATCCTCCTGTCTCAGCCTCCCTAGCACTGTGATTACAGGCATGTACCACCATGCCCAGTTTCAGTGGCTGGCAAGGGCACATCCAGGGTTCTATAAATGGCATGTCATAAGGTACCAGGGATCAAACTCAAGTCCTTGTGCTTGCCAGGCAGGCACGTAGACCACCAAGCTATCTCCCCAGCTCCAATGAGGTAACTCTTCTTACCACTCTATAGCATGCTGATAGTGACAGAGTAGATGTGCTGAGGGAGCAGGGAGTATATGGGAATTGTGTAGCTTGCTATTAGTGTTGCTGGGAACCTTAAACTGATCCAAAAAGAAAATCTACTTCTTCTCTTATTTTTTTTGTAGTGCTGGAGCTGGAACTGAGGACTTCACCCACAGTAAGCAAGTGTTTCACAACCAAGATACACCCTCAAGACTAAAGTATATTTTTTGAAAAGTATCTGCATTATGCCTGTTTTCCACATAGTGTCACAGTAACCTCCCCAGGCTGTCTGCCAGCCAAGCCCCAAGCCATCCCTGGTGCTTCACTGGCTCAGTGTGTTAGAATCATCAGGGTGATGGGCAGGTGGGTGGGAGGCTCTAGGAAGCACGCTCATGTCAGCTGCGACACTTGACGGGCCAGCCTGGAGGGAGGGGGTGAAAGCCTAAATGGCAGAATATGAAACAAGCAATCATAATGTTGACATCGAGTCATCAAGAAAAGGTCAAAGTATGTTCAGGATTTTCTGTTTTAGAGTGTAGGTGATTCCATCATAAATTTTAGACATACCTTCATCCAAATGGTGTAAGGTTAATAACAACCAGGCTACAGAGAGTGGGATGGGTGTTGCTGAGGAATTATTGCCACCCTAATTGCTACCAACATCAGGGGAGCTGTCACTCCTCGCAGACCTCTGTAGATTTGAGAGAAAAAGTCAAGCTTTGGAATCCTGTGCAAGAAGCTTCAGTGAGCGGTCAGTTACAGACAAGCAGCCATGTTGGTGCCTGTGTCCCCAGCCTCTATGGATGAAGGGGGTCACAGGGAAGACACTGGGCAAGGGGGGTCCAAGGCCATTGGCCACTGGCTTCTCAGAGATTCTCTGAACATCAGTGGGCCACCACCCAAAAGCCCCAGAAGAATCGGTGGCACCACGGGCCCTGTCTCCAGGCATTACCTAGCTATGGATGTGACAGCCAATTCTGCAAAATTGAGCACATGGCACAGCCCTTCTCCTGGCACAAGGCAACTGCAGGCTCTGAGAGATGCAGCCAGGCATGGGGCTCTACCCACTGGTACAAATAGCAGAAACCGCCAGGGCTTCCACTTGGCCTCCAGTTGGCCCAATTCCAGGTTCCCTCTCCAGCATCTAGAGGCCCTTCTATCGCCACTCAATATCCTCAGCTGTCTGCAGCACTGTGCCTGTCACATCACATATCTCTGAGTCTCTTGCCTCCTGATAATAATGACAGTGCAGCTGTGGAGAAGGAAGCATCTGCCCTCTACCTGCCTTCTGGAGGAGGGCAGCTAATGTGAATGGACAGGCCATCACTGGGGCCATGTCTGCAAGTAGGGACAGCCACATGACGATAACCACAGGCACGCAAGGGTGCCACTCCCACCCTCTCTCTCCTTGCCTGCTAGGCTTGCTGACTGCTGAGTCCTGCCCCAGTATCCAGCCAGAAGGCTATACAGACAGCCCCAGGCCTTTGCACTACCTGGGAACTAGACACTTCCTCCTGCACTTGTGCTCTGATTTGGCTGTATTTTCCACTTTTATCCTTTGTACTTGGACAACAAAGCCAGGTGGGAGGAGAGGCAAACCAGAGCCTCATGACTTGGGTTGTACAGAACCAGCACTCTGATGGGAACACAGAACCTCAGGCCCCTTCCCACCCCTGCTGAGTTTGAGTCTAATAAGGAGAACTAGCCAGGTAAGGTGCACACACCTGTAATCCCAGTTACTGAGGCAGGAGGATCACAAATTTAAACCCATCCTAGACAACTTAGTGAGGTTTTTGTCTCAAAAACTAAAATACGGGGGCCAGGGGCCAGAGAGATGGTTCAGTGGAATAAGCACTTCCCTGGAAAGCACAAGAGTCTGAGTTTAATCCCTGGTTCTGCAAAATTAATTAATTAATTAAAAAAATAAAATACAGGGGCCAGTGAGATAGTTCAGTGGATTAAAGCATCAGTTTAGGCAAGCGCAGGGACCGGGGTTCAATCCCAGCACCACATGCCATGCCGGCCCCACCCACAGGGATGCTGAGCTGGTCAGAGACTGGATGTGGTGGTGCACACCTGTAATCCCAGCGCTGGGGAGGCTGAAAGCGGGAGGATCACTGTGAGTCCAAGCTGCATAGTGAGGCCCTGTAACAATGAAATACATTTTTAAAATAATAAACGGGGACGCTGAGGCTGGAGCTCAGTGGTGGAGTATCCCCGGGTCCTCTTCCATGTCTAGCTGTGCTGTCCCGGCTGCTCAGGTGCTCTGAGTTAATTCAGAATATTTCCTTTCATTGTCACTTCATCTGCGCAGAAGAGCCAGTAGCTGCACAGTGCCAGATCCAGTGAATAAACTAGTTTTTTTTTTTTTGTTTTTGTTTTTGTTTTTTATACACAGGGTCTCACTATGCAGCCCACATTCATAGTGATCCTCCTGCTTTCTGCCTCCCTAGTGCTGAGATTACAGGTGCGCGCCACCACGCCCGGACTCCATCGCCGGCTCAGCGCACCCGAAGGCAGGGCCGGCGCGGCAAGCGGAAGCAGGGATCAAACCCTGGTCGCTGCGCTTACCTAAGCAAGCGCTTAGTCCGCTGAGCTATACCGCCGGCCCTCCAGTGAATAAACTAAATGAGGACACACCCTAAGTTATGAGCTGGCCTTGCCATCGGATTGCACTTAGCAACAGTATTCACAGTATTTTTTTTTTTAGCACAGTTTCTAAACACACTCATGAAAGAGGACTTCCAGAACTGCCTCTGAAAGTGGCAAGAATAATGTGATGAGTGTGTTCAAAGGGAAGGGCTGGGGATGTAGCTCAGTTGCACAGCACTTCCTGGCAAGCATGAGGGCATGAGTTCAATTCCAGGTACCAAAAAAAATTGAGGGAAAAAAAAGAGAGGGGCATATTTTGAGGGGCATGAATGGTAATGTGCCTTCTGTTGTGATATATTTTTACTTAAACACACATCAACCCTAGGACAACACTAGTGAAAGTTTGCTGCTGAATTCAGACAGTTCAGCAAAAATGTCCATGTGCTTTTCCATGTCAGGTGTGCCTGACTCTCTGTCCCCTACTGACATCTTTGGTAGAAGGAAGAATGAAGGATGGGGAGAGTGCAGAAGGCATCTCTAGAAGCCAGAAGCATGGGCTGAGGCTGGATGCCACCCTGTCCGGTGGCAGGGTCATGCGGTGAACCTTGACTACTACACATTCAGGGTAACTGGTGTCAATGTTCCCACACAAATACATCCACTCTTCCCCATAGCCTGTGACTAGGAGGGTCCAGAGGCCAAGAAAAGAGGCTGGCCCAAGTTTATTTGTCAGAAGAGCTGTGGAGCCCAAGCCGAAGGTTGCCTTGAGGGTGGAGCCTCAGGGGAGCAGCCCCTGCACAGGGCCTGGGGCAGAGGCATCTGGTGGGAAGTCAAGGGGCACAGAGATCAGATGGAGACACACTGCACAGCACAGAGGCTGAGGATGCAGACTGGGCAAAAAGAGAACGAAGAAGAAAGAAGTGGAAGTGGAAGAAAGACAGACATGGAGCCAGAAAAAAAACGACACAAAGAAGCCAAGACCCTCATGGCTGGGGCTGGGGAGCGGTGAGCCCCCAGGAGACCTGACAGCCCATTGAGGTGCAAATGGAGAGAATGAAGTGCATGACTGCTGGGCCTAGGCTTGCACTAGGGGCTGAGCCCTGGCAGCACCTCCCTTTCTGGCCCTGCAGCGCAGGCAGAGTAAATTTACCCATGGCCAGAAGTGTCAGACTCTGATGATGAGTGTGAAGCTAGCAGGTAACTGCCTGCAGGGACACATCCTGTGTGACTAGTGCCAGGCAGAGGTGGGAATGGAGTTCTGACTCACAGCCCTCCCAGGACCCAATCCCAGGGCAAGCGGGGGTGGGGGTGGGGTCAGTTCTACCTTTCTGCTAGGGAAACAAGGCTTCTGCAGAAGGATTGGCAGCTTGGATGGCTGTAGGTAGGGGATCCAGGCCACCAAGGGCCATCCTCATGGAAGGGTAGGGACACGGGACAATAGGGTTCATGTTCTCACAGTTTCACGGGTACTCAAAATATTAAATTATTTATTATGAATGTTTAGTTGTGTTCTCTATTGCACACTGAAAATGCAAGCATGCAAGATGAGAGCAGAAGCTCTGGCACAGACTTCCTGGCTTGAACCCTGAGTCTGCTTCTTACTAGCTGGCTCTTAGCCTCACTTTCTTCTGTAAGATGGGAATAATAAACCCAGTGTTGTGAGGCTGCAGAGAGGGCATGAAGGCAAAGCCTTAGATGCATCCACTGGCTCCTCACCACATCGTCCTGCTGACTCTGTTCACGCAGCCGCCTTGCTGACTGCAGGGCACAGGCTCAGGGGAGCAGCTCCCATGATGAGCAAGGTCCCTGCTTCCAGCAGTTTCTGCTCTGGCCGGGAACCAACAACCATTAAGACGATGTCAGCAATGAATGGGAGCCATTCCGGAAATGGAACTGGGTGACACAACAGGGGTGGGGAGCACCATGGCCCTGGTGCTCAGGGGTTGAAGTTACCAAGGGAGAGATCCTTGCAGAGAGCTGGGGGAGGGGGCATTCTGGGCAGAAGTAGGAGGAAGTGGACAAGACACAAGGTAGGGTGTAACTCGAAGCACCAGGGAGCAGAAAACAACTGAGTAGGAGGGAGGGAGGGACAAGGTCAGGCTGGGCACTGGGGAGCCACACTGAGCCAAACAGCTTGTCCTGACACTTTTCAGAAGGGGATGCAGGCAGGGGACTGAGCTCTGGGAATGCACGGTGGGACAGCAGAGGTGGAGACCTAGTGGAGCCCTCCAGCCCTAGGGGGGAGGTTGGTTAGGATGGGGAGGACGAGGCTCCAGGAGCGGCTGCAGGACACAGGATGGAGGGCTGCGGAGGGAGCCACATGAACCAATGCCCATGGGCGCACCCTGCACAGGGTGCACCTGGTGTTTTTCTAGGAGCTAAATTGCACATTCAGGCCACCCAGCTGGGGTTAAAATGTGCTTGGACCCCAGATGACTCAAATCCCATCCCTGTCACTGAGGCAGGCACATCCGCAAGGCCACCTGCCCCAACTACAGCTCAGCTGTGGGCTTCAGAGGGAAACTCCTCCCATAAGGGAAGAAACACAATCATTGTGAGAGGGCAGAGGGAGCGCTGGAGGAAAATGGGCAGGAGGATGTCTGGGGTCATTTACAGAAGCTGAGAAGCCCACTTGTCCTAGCACATCATTGTTGATCAAAGTTCACACTGATTCCTTTAGTCTGTCATCCATCTCATAATTCAGAGTATGTCCCTTCCATTCTTGATTCAGAACACAGGTTTTTCCTCTTTTCCAGTTCACATGAACCTTGTAACAGCATTAGAAAACCCAACATGTGTTGTGTACCATGCACCAGCCTCTGCTGGGCAAGAGTCTTTCTGTGGGGCTAGCAGGCTTGGGAGGAAGCTTCCCTGGGGCCCACTACTCACCCTGCCCCGCCTCTACTCTGAGAAGCCCTAGTGAACTTACAGATTTTTGTGTGAGAACTCCAAATTATTACTATAGGATAGAAAATATAACTCTTGGGTTAGTGTTTCACCTGCGCATTGATCAGTGTGGTATATAACTTTAATAGTTTTCAGTCTTCTCTATTATTTATTGAGCATAAATTCTTACATCGTTGCCAGGCATGCCAGTGCTTGCCTGTAATCCCAGCACTCAAGAAGCTGAGGCAGGGGGATCACTGTGAATTCAAAGCCAGCCTGGATGACATATGGTGAGATCCTATTTGGGAATAAAAAGCCCCTATCTCCTCAAATTCTCTTTGAAACATCTTTACCACCTTGAAGATTCCCTCATTCAATGAGTTCAGGAAGTCTTCATTTGAGAACTGCATTTCTACTTCTTTACAACCTCACTGGCAGTGCTTTTGCCCTCGTTCCAAAGATGAGAAATGGGGCTGGGGAGATGGCTCAGTGGAATAAGCACTTGCAGCTGGCAGGGTGCAGGCGGGGCTGGGGCCCATGGACCACTACGAGTTCCTAGCCTAACTGCGGGGGCCTCAGGAAGGGTCCGAAGAAGCTTCCTGGTGTCACCAGTGAGAACTAACTCTGAAGCCGGAGCCAGTCACCCTGGCAAAAGGGCAGCAGACAGCCTCTCCCCATTGGACACTGCATGTCATTTCACATGTACCTCAGACCTCTGCTCTTTCCAGGCCTCCTACACAAAGCAAGAAAGAGTGGCAGCCACGTGGTGCAGTCTGGGAAGGGAGGGTCCCACTTTTACTGCCTGCTAGAGCACCAAGGAGGCTTGGGCTCAGTCCCCCCAAGAGCACCAAGTAGAGCTGTGAGCCGGGATCCCAGGCAGCCAAAGGCCCACTGCTGAGCTGCCCAAGGGGTGCACATTCCTGTGGCTATGCACACATTCGGTATTGAGCGTGGTGTGCCTGATTCTCCAAAAAGTGACCAGCCCTGCTAGGAGGTGCACTGGCCTCCCGGGAAGGCGTGCACACTCTGCTTGCCCAGAGGAACATGCTGCAAGGGGGCCTGGATGTATGAGGAGGGGGATGATGTGGGCTTCTGGCAGGGTCACTGGCTGCGCACCTGGAAGGCTCAGAATGTGCTGAGCATTTGAGGGACAAGGCCCAGAGACAGCCCCGCCACATGGGTGCAGTTTTGGACAGGACCAGAGGTCTCAGCTGGCACTGTGGGCCTCTCCCGTGGGATGTAGCTGCTAGAAGCAGGGTTTGCTGTCTGCTCCGTGTTGGTCACAGACCACAGAAAACAGCCTGGTGTATAGAAGATGCTTAATAGGTGCTTGCTGATCCGATGAGAATCCTCCAGGAGAAAAAAAAATTGTCACTACTTGTAAAAGCCATGCTAAAAGCAAAATCTTCCCCAAATAACGACAAAAGTAGAGCAACTAACACACACACTGATCCCTTCACTCCGTGGCCTGCTCTGTGCCCTGTTTCACGCCCCCTCCCCATCCCTCCTTGTAGTTTCATGTGGCTGCTGGGTGGCTGTGAGACTCATTTCATATGTGAGGAAAGCCAGGCACAGAGAGGGCCAATGACTCACCCAAGGCCACACAGCCGGGGAGTCCAGATCACCAGCTGAGCCAGGTCTGTCTTCTTCACAGTAGCAAGCCCTTAAAACAGTGCCTCCCTGCGTTCATTTTCCAAGAAATGGCAGACAATAGAACCCAAAGCAAGACAAGCTGGGGTGAGGGATGGTGAGGAGCAGGCAGACCTAGCTGGCAGTGCTGCACAGCTCAGTGGGGACAGCACTCATGGGCCCTGGGGGGCGGCACAAAGAGCACACGAGACACCTGGAGAGGTGGCAGATGACACCAGACATTCTCGACCCGAACGCACTCTCCCCTCTGTCCTCCTGCTAGAAGCGTGGCCTCATCTGACCAGCAGTGTGACCAGAGGAATGGCGCATTCCTGCTCCCCAGGCATCTAGGGTGGCCAGGACGGTACAAGGAGCCACTGCTGAGTGGGAAAGCTTCAGTAGCCCGGGTCAGCGCCTCGGTCTTCCATTGCCCTCACAATTACTGACTGTGCCAAATGTCCTACCCCGCCTCCCACAGTCATTGGGTTTTGCTCATAGTTAGGGTGAGGTTACAGAGGTTCTTTGGTTGCTGACTATCTGTCTAAGGACCAAAAAGTGCTATTCAGACTTTGGACACACTGCGTGGACTTACAACTTTTTCTTGCATGGCTCTGTATGTTTTGTCTGTAGTCTTTTTTTTCATACAGTGCCCCTTGTTTGCACAGTGCTGATTTTTTCTGATTGTCCTATGCAGTGCTCTGTCACTATAGTACTGCAGGCAAGAGGTATGCAAATAAAAGCAAAGCCAACCCAGTTGCAGTTTCCTTTGGCCACCTCTTTGGATACCATATGTAAGTCCTCACTTACTGACCTATTTGCTTAACAACCGAGTTGCAGAACTCTGTCGTGAACCAAGGAGTGTGTACAGGTGCTGTGGACAAAAATACCTGAGAAGGGCTGGCCAGATAGCTCAGCAGATTTAAGCACCTGCTTAGGCAGACACAGGGACTGGGGTTTGATCTCTGGACTGCTGTGCTCACCCTGCCCTCAGGGCTCGCTGAGACTGCGATGGAGACTGGGCATGGACTTACGCACCTATAATCCCAGCCCTTGGGAGGCTGAAAACAGGAGGATCACTATGAGGTCTGATCCATGTAGTAAGACCCTGTACTAAAAAAAAAAAAAAAAAAACTGAGAAACTTCTTGGCCTTCAGCGTATTGTATCACAGACTCAGGATGTCTCTTCTTACATTTTTTAATACATTTCATTATTTCAGACAATAAAGAACAAGTGGTCTGGTGTCTCTAGATAGAGTAGGAGCTCCTATAAGCAGAAAGAGAGAGCTATACAAACAACTGCTCATGCCATGACAGAGGCTGGCGTGCTCCATGACCTCCATCTGCAGGCTGGAGACCCAGTGGAGCTGACAACAAGGCTCCAGTCTGGGTGAGAAGACCTAAGACTCAGGAGAGCTGGTCACTTTCAGAGATGATGAGGATGATCTCTCTGCCTCCTGCCACCATGTTGTCCCCATGCTCTCACAGCCACTAGGTGACACAGAGGATGCCTTTGGAGTTCAGCTCCAGCCAGCACCTCTCTATGGCCTCTTCCCCTCCAAGGCCCCTTTCCCTGTGAGAACATAACTTCCTGCTAAGACACAACTGCCACTGTGGCTGCTTCAGTCCTGCTCCTCTCTTCTAGTGAAGGAGATGGCAAGTACCGGAAGTCCTCCCCCACCCCAACCCTGCAGGTACCATCAAATTCAGAATGACTCAAAGTAGCTTCCTGCATTAAGCATCTCCCTGCCCTGGGATGATGGTGAGGGCTTTGAAAATGAAACCCCCCCATGGGAAGGTCTAGTGAAAAGGCTTCCCACCTATCCAGAAAATCTGGCACAGGGTGAAGGAAATTTAAAATTTAATGAGCATCAGAAAAGGACTGAAGACTCAAAAATGACAAAGAGGAGGAGTCTGCGTCCTGTAGCTGCACAGAGAGGTTTCCAGCTGTCCAGCAGCACTCCTCCACCCATGGCTCAGGTCGGGCACAGAGGATGCGACGTGATGCGTGTGGCCCATCTTCATCTCCTCCTCTCCTGCCTGAGGGGCGTGAATGTGCTGACAGTGAGCCAGGCAGCTGCACCAGAGGAGCAGAAACCTCTCCGATCCCACAGTGCAGTCCGAGGAAGCAGAGCCGCCTTCCAGCAGCGCGCCCTGTGAGAGCGGCCTGCCCCGCTCAGGGAGCAGGTGTTGGGGGCCACCGAAGCTGGAAAATTGCTCAGATGTGTGTAGGTGGGACTAGGCCTCGGTGCCTAAGACAAACAGGCCACCTCAGTCCTGAGGTAAACATCCTGCCTGCTTAAGGTCAGCTATGAGGCCCTAAACAGCCTGTGTCACATGTTACTGCCTTTGCAAAAGTATAAATAAACATGGTTTTGTTTTTGGTTTTGTTTTTGTTTTTTCTTGTGCTGCTGGGTTCCTCTCACCTCCCAGGCAGGCCAAGCACCACCTAGCCCAGCTTTTGTCTTCTTGTCTACCTTTTTCTCATTCCTGCTGCCATTTCTCACCAGGTAGACCTGATCCAACTGAGCCCAACAGACCCCTACAAGAAGGTCCCATCTCTCCTCACCACGGAAGACAGCACACCTTGAGCAGGTCACCAAGATTCTCCTCAGAGGGCACCAAAGACAAGATGCTTGCTTGGAAGCAAGAGATCCAACAGCAAGAATCCCTCAAATGAGGGCACCCTGTGTACCCAGATTTTTAAAGTGTTTGATAGCTGTTTCATAATCCCTAGATTTGTTTTTCTCAATGAAATAAATATTCTTGAGTTAAAAAAATAATAAAAAACTTACAGAAGCCTCTGTGAAGAGGCTGACATTGGAAAGGGTGTCTTTTTATTGTTTCTTTCCTACATTCCTTCTTTCTGCCAAGAATTCACAAGAGATGGCTGGAGCTCCAGCAGCGATTATGAACAATAAAATTACCCATGAGGATGGACAAAAAAGCCCAAAAACTTTAGAGCAAAAGAAAAAAAGGATCCTGGGACCCTGAGCTGACTCTGGAGCTACTATACTCTTAGAGGAGAAATGTTTATATCTTAGTTTAAGTCCCCCAACTGGCACAGAAATCAACTTTGATGGAAACATCATGAAAGTTAGTAGCACCCAGCGTTACATCTGTGCAAATGTTATCTTTCCAAGGGAGGTGGGGACCTGTGGCCTGGTCACACAGCAGAAAGACAAAGTCCTGAAAGGAGGGGATGCACCTCCTCACAGCCCAGCTCTCCTAGGAAAGATGGCAAGGAAGCATGGAGGTCACAAACAGGAAGTGATGTTAAAATGTGGCTGAATATTGGGCCAGGGAGATAATTCAGCAGTCTAAGCATCTGCCTGGCAAGTGCAAGGCTCTGGGTTCAATCCCTGGTACTGCATGCCATGTGGCCTGTTACCAAGCTGACCACTGAACCCAGAAACGGCAGCATATCTCTGTAATCCCAGCACTGGGAAGACTGAGACAAGAGGATCACTATGAGTCTGAGCTGCATAGCAAGACCTTATACAAAAAAATAAAAAATAAAAATAAAAACGTGACTGAATAGCAGAGAACTTGGCATCTGCAAAGACAGAGAATTTAGGGAGCAGCAAAGACCACCCAAGAAAGGGCTACTCCAGAACTGAGAGTGCTGTCTCTCAAAGCTAGGCTAGAGCTGCCCTCCTTCCCATCTGGAGCAAAGACCAAGGTTCACTTGTGAGAATAATGCAAGGCAATGAGTTCTAAGGCTGGCATTGGAGCCAGGAGGTGCAGGGCCATGCCAGGCCATATAGGACCTCTGTGGGAATAGGAAAAGGAGATCTTTCCTCAAGACACTTTCATTTATGGTATTTCAGGATCATCAAAATAAATGCATCCCAATCCATGTGTACACTGAGGCTGGTGTCTGAGGACTGTGAACTCTTGAGCAATGCCCTGGCTGCACAGCTGTGCACAGTGGCCCTGCATCAGAAGCCCACACACCACACTGCCTCACTGCATAGCTCCAAACCTGGCTGAGCGCTGTGCTCCTGGGGGAGTCCCAGCCCTAGGGAGGGGGATGGTGTGAAGCCATATGGACCCTGATTAAGAACAAAGGAAGAATTTCCACTTCTAAAAAGGATTTAATTTCAAGTTAGGGCACATGGGTTCCATGTCATTTGTAAGGAAAATGCAGCTGTGTGGAGCAGGTGACAGTGGCCTTAGAACCAGAAATTGCCTGATCCAATGAGCACTAAGCACAGTGTCTTGGGAGAAATCAGAGTCTAATAAGAATTTGTGGAATGCATCTATCTGTGACTAAATGAATAGAAGCATGAATATCTTTGAAATTTATTACAATTAATTAAAGCTACTTTATGTCATTTTATTGGCTGATTTCTATTCCTTAAGGAGAAGAGAAAACTTTTACAATTTATGGAGTTACTTCAAATAAGTAAATGCAAATGAGCACATCTCAATAAATAAATTATTCAAATTATAATTGCCTACTCCTGTTCTTGTCTCCCAACTGCCAAAAAAAGGAGAAAGAGATGTGGGGAGGAAGGAAGAAAGGAAGGAAGGAAGAGAAAGAAGTAGCCCGGTGGAATCACCTCTCTACTGGCGAAGGCTGCTGCTGCCCACCCCATCTCAGCGCTGTTCACGTGGCCCTGCCCTATTGCCCAGAAATTCCCCTTTCTTGGACTTCTGGGGCCTTCCATGCCCCTTCTATACCCTTGATCTATCTCAGACTTTTTGGTACCAGCTTAGGGACAGGAAAAGAAACACTGGCACAT
The DNA here is from genome assembly GCA_004027165.1 of Ctenomys sociabilis. Lineage (NCBI taxonomy): Eukaryota > Metazoa > Chordata > Mammalia > Rodentia > Ctenomyidae > Ctenomys > Ctenomys sociabilis. The sequence continues at coordinate 43,994 of PVKA01004883.1, forward strand.
ACCAAAGGAAACTAGGGGTGGGGCTGAGTCAGTGCTAGGAGATTCCAGTCTGGAAGAACCCAGCACCACTGACAGTGGGGGAGAGGGTGGGTCCCCGAACCAGCCCCAGGGCCAGGCAGCCACTGTCCTGCACCTGGACCGGAGGAGAAGCGACATTCAGACTTGGGGAAGTGTCGCACTATGTCTGATGTCATGTCAGGAGGGGAAGAATGTTCCAGACCCTGACACAGAGGTCCTTGCCTCCTGTGCTGGGTGCCTCACCCTGGGGGAGTCCCCACACCACTGTGAACTCAGCATTCTGTCTACAGGATGAGGGCCCTGAGCCTGTCATCTACAGGAGATGCACACAGCTCACTGGGGTGCTGTCCACCGGCAACTCTTCACCCTCCAGGGGGCCTCAGGGTCTCCATCAGCTTAACACCCTGGGGATGCAGAGCTCTCTTCACCTCCTCCCAGCAGCCCCTCCTGGTGTGCCTCCTCGCACTCGGATTTCAGGTGCCCTTTAGAATCTCAGCCAAGCAGACAAAACAGCCAGCACTGTGCCCTCACCAGCTGCCTCCGCTTCTCTCTTTCCTGATGAAATGTGACATGCCACATTTTTTTAAAGCACAGAAAAGCTAGGAAGACGGAAAAAATCCATGTATTTCTTTCCCATCTACCTTTTGCTTCTTACTCCACCGACACTTGCCAGAAACCAGCCTTGACACCCCCTGTCATCCCTGGCCAGCCCCTCACACCACCCTAGTCCCATAGGGTCACCCTGAGTCCCCGTGCCCCCCACCCCTCTGCACCCACCTCTGCAGAGCTGCAGAGGCTTATTTTTAACAGCTCTGATTGAAGCAGGGATCCCGCTGACATTTACACTCCCTCATCATTATCAGCTCCGCGCTTGTGGCAGCCAAGCTTCGAAAGGCCTCACAGAGCACAGAGCACAGAACAGGAGGGGCAGGGAGAAATGTCAGCTCCTGCTCGTACCTTGGGGAGCTGCCACACCTCCTGGCCACACAGGGTGCCCACCAGGGCTTGACCTAAAGGTGGGGGGTAGAGACCCTCCCTCTGCAACTCAGAGCAGGAGCTCAGCTTCACTGGCTCCCAAGGACCACATCCGCTCTCCCAAGGATCAGGCATGTGGTGCGATGCAGAAAGGCACAAACTTGCACAGATTCACAGAGGCAGAAAAATTAAATCCCACTTAGTTTGTGTGGAATGGGAGCCACCAACAAGCCCCTCCCAGGCAGGCAGTTTAGTTCAACCCAACCAGTCATCTGCTGAGCTTCCAGCCCTAGAAAACAGTCAGGCCCAAAGCTCTGGTTTTCTCCCAGGGATCCTGGTGTAGCCAAGAACCTGCAGGCCCTGACACTCAACAAGACACAGGCCCTGCCCACTGTCCGAGGGAGCCCCAAACAAGGTCCCCACACACCCGCCCAGGCTATATCAGTCTTCTCTCCTTATGGGTCCTATACCTCAGACCCTATAATCACAACTCATTTTTCCTATTACCAAACTACAGGGCCTGAGAAAGAGGACAGGCAATGGCAAGGAGCTCCTTGATGCTTTGCTGTCTCCAAAGAAATTTATGGTCCTGGGCCAGCAAGATAGCTCAGTGGACTAATCGCTTGCTTAGCAAGCTCAGGGACCAGGGTTCAATCCCCAGCACCACATGCCATGCCAGTCCCGCCCCCAGGCGCACTGAGCTGGCCACAGAGACCAGTTGTGGTGGCACTTACCTGTAATCCCAGTTCTGGGGAGGCTGAACACAGGAGGATCACTACTCATTCAAGCTGTATAGTGAGACCATGTACCAAACACAGAAAAAGAAATTTATGGTCCTGTTTCATAGCTCAGCAAGGTCAGAGGTCATGGGAATGTATCCAGCTCATTTTGAAACTTCAGTTGCAGAAGGTGTCAGGGACTACTAAGTAATTTACTCCTAGGTCATGGAGGTAATGATTTTCACAGACAGAGCCCTTCCAGCTCAATACACTAAGCATCAGCTCATTAAGATGAGGGGGGTCTTAGAAGTGAGAAAGATGCTTATGTTGGGAGGAGACCCTGGATATTTGAAGCACAGAAAGGACCCCCACAATTTGGATTTTATTTTCTTTGCTAATCAAAGATGTTTTGTCCTTCCCAAAGGGCCACTAATACAAAAGCAATCTGCAGTTTTTGACAGTGGATTTTACTAAAAATCATAACTGTCCCAGGGAGCCCCGTGTCAGAATCTGCCTCGATTCCCCACTCTGACCCTTCATTTACAGGGCCAGCTTGACACACTTTGCTATCTCTCTGCTCTGCAATTCACCAAACATAGGCAAAAGGAATTTCTCATGGCTGCTTGGATTCAAGGGAAGGCTTCCCAGGTACATGCTACCACAGGAAGCCGGGCCCGGGCTTCTCTGTGCAGAAAGGCGACAGGCAGGACAGATTTGGCTTACTCCGGGCACCGCCTTCCACTTTCACACACACACAGCTGCCACCACCAGCCTAACGACTCTGTTAATAATATCATTTCAACATCACCATTTCAAGCGAACTGGGAAGCCTATGTTGCAGTCCAATTTGTAAATTCCGATCACACTGTCAGCTGCCAGGTGTCTGGCAAAACCAATAGCCTTGAACCATCCCAGCTGCACAGCAGCTCCCCACACACTCACACAGCAGCCAGCAGCCAGACTATGCAAGAGACACAGACACACACAGGCACAACCCTGTGCTCACAGAGCTTGCGGCCCATTTGGAACACAGGCAGGGCCACCCTGGCCACTGTGCACCTCCTGTTTCCTCTCCACAGAGGCCCCAGGGTGCTCCCAATTCAGAGCCTGGGGAGCAGGCTTCTGGGATAAGGCCCCTCAACCAGGGGAAGGAAGGCCCAGTTTTCAACTCAGACACCATCTCAAGTCAAGACCAAGTCTACCTGCAACAGATAGGACAGTTACAGGCAAGAGCAAACAGGATGAGCGCTCAGTACCCACAGACAGTCATAGTAAGAAGAAAGCCCCAGCCAGAGAGGTCTGGGAATGCATCCAGAAGTCTCAAAGGCTTCAATGAGAGGCAGGACTTGGAGGCAGATGGGCTGCATGGGGGCAGGACAGCCACATGCGGTGGGCCCCACGGTGTGTGTAGAGAAACAAGCAGGAGGGGCTGGGCTGGCTGGTGCCAGTGGGGCCCACAGGAAACGCCAGCGGACTCGAGCAACAGCTACGACGCCAGCTGAAGGGGGATGATGCCTTTGGGTAACGACACACAGCATCATGTAAAGACGGCTGGAAACAGGCAGAGGTGTGGCTGTGGCAGCGCTAAAGCACAGTGAGGAGCACCTGACACGGAGGCCACTGGCTGCTCCCCCAAATGTGGGCACCACAGAGGACCAGAAGGCTCTGAGCAGCAGTCTAGAGCAGGCTTACACACTGCCACAGACCAGACACGCCTCTCAACTGGGGCCTCCGAAGACTGACCAAGCTGTGTGACGTGCTCGGCTCAGGGCCTAGCTCTCAGCCTTCCTCGGTCAGCATGACCTGGATAACTAATAGGAAGGTAGAGGTGGGGGTCCTGGAAGATGCTATGGTGACGGCACCATCAGGCCATGGGGAGTAGGACACCAGGCTGGCGGAGGGTTCCCGCAGGCTCAGTGTTCTTGATTTAGAGGTTTCCGGGAAAGGGCAGACCACAACCACCAGAAGGCCTGAGTCCCCAGGCAGTGCTCCAAGGTCATGATGCAAGGCGGGGCTTGGAGGGCTCCAAGGAGGGGGATCAACAACGGCCCAATACGTCCACTGCCTCCTGGGAGCTTCCCAAGGCCAGAACTGTAAGAAGGTAAGACTCGGTTGAGGCAGAGGCCAGCAGAGGCTGCTGTCTTCGGTCTCCCTGGCCGCAGCTGAGCCTGGCCTTTCCTCTTTGTACTCACACACACGCATGTGCCAGGGATGTGGCCGGAGGTGATTCCTGACTCGTCTCTCACTGTTTTGTTTTCCAAGAAAATTCAGTTTGATGGCTCTCCGGGTGGCTGCCCTGATCCAGACACAGGGAGCAGCAGTCCCTGAAGGAGGGGGAGGTTCCTGCGACCTCTTGCCTGGGGAAACAGCAGACCAGTGGTTTCTGCAGCATCTGGTTGCCATGAAGTAGAATTTATACATGAGAAGCAGGGGAAGCCAGCCCTGGGCACCCAGTCACTGTGCTGACAGGACTGACAGCTAATTAGAAAGCTCCATTTGAGCCATACATTGAAAAGGCATTTAATAATTAAATGTCTTATCTGTACTTAAAATCCTCTGACAATATATACTTAGAGTGTGGCCAGAGAATCAATTTTCTCACTTCCATCACCCTGAAAGACAATATTTGAATCCAGGCATCTTCCCCATTGACAATAAGTGACACCGTGTCACAAATGTGAATCAGAGGTGTTCCAGCACTGGGGACACTTCCAGAGTGCAGGAGAACAGAGACCCAGACTCAGAAATATGCTCGACCTGGATGTTCCCCAGCTCAGATCACCAGGCAGCCAGAGGTAAGGTTCTACTCCACGACTGGGAAACGGCGCACTCGAGTACCACCAATAGAGGCACATCACCTGAAGCGCAATAGCAAGATGTCTAAGCAATTAGTAATGTATTCATTCATTCATTAACACCAGCGATTAATAAAACCAATGCTTTGCAGACCACCGTGCGCAGCAATGTGAGTGAGCACCAGTGATGCAGTGCTGCCCCTTGCTGAGAAGGAGGCTCCTGCTGCTCCCACCTACCTCCTTGCACCACCATGTGGGTCTTAGGCAGCTACCAGGGCACAAGGCTGAAAGCCATGACCCCAGCCTGCACAGAGGTGAGGGGAGCAGGGGCCTCAGGGGAGGGAGGGAAGGAAAGGCACAGTGCATGTTTAGAGGGATGGACAGATACAGGCCAGGTGAGCCCACGGGCAAAGCCTGCCCATCTGCAGGAGCAGGATACAAGAAGAGAAGGGATCCCTGATCCTGTGCATGGTCATGGTCCCCAGGCCAGCTTAGGAGGCCATGCAGGGCTATGGGCAAGAACAAACCCTAAAGCCTTGCCCAGAAGCCTTCATCAGAAGACCAGACTCAGGTGGGAGAAAGCTATGGGCAAGAAGAGGACAGACAGGCACATGGACACAAGAACGGTTTGGGCCCTCCGGCTGTCTGTGTGGCACTCCCCTCTCTGACCTCCAGAGCACTGCTCCTCGGTGGTGCCCAGCATCTCCTCAGCAGCCAAAGGTGGGCTCCAGTCTTCCTTTCTGGAAGCTAACCTCCTGGTGTCTCCCACCACCATCCAAAGAAACCAGTGATAATTCAGTCAGGGAAGCCACACTCAAAGGAAATAAGTCCTCAAAGGGAACTAAAATCGACCTTTCAAATATGACCTGCTTCTCCCAGAAGAAAATGATGCCAGACCTGGGCCAGTTGGGGGCTGTGCCCATGTGGAGGAAGGGGGGAGCTTCAAAGAGGGGCAGTGCCTTGGGGGTGGCGAGTCTGACAGCAGCTGTGCCCCCGTGCTCAGGAGGGGATGCCGAGGTTGCTGTCCTCACCTCTGCCCGGGGCACATGGAGGGACTGCACTGGAGAGGAGGCCACACAGCCCCCAGCCCCCAGCACTTCCATGCTGCCACTTCCTGCAGCTCCCATACCTTCCCTTGGAACCTCACCCCACCTACACTGGTCTCAGTGATGGTTTTTCTTTTTTGACACATTTTTTTTTCCTCTTCTTGGTACCAGGGATTAGAACTTGGGACCTTTAGCTTGCCAGGCAGGCACTTAGGCCATGGAGCTCTCTCCCTGACTCCTTTTTTGACATAGAGTCTTGCTGTATAGTGCGGCTTGGCTTCAAACTCACGACACTCCTGCCTCAGCCTCCCAAGTACTAGGATTACAGTTTTGTGCCACCATGCCCAACCCTCCCAATGGTTTTAACAAGCTTCCAGTAGGTTCAGGTTTCTCCCCTCCCACCACCACGTGCTGAAGCTTAACCCAGGGCCTCATACATGTGAGGCAAGTGCTCTGCCACTGGCTGTATCCCCAGTCCTGTGGGGACTGTGATCCCAATGCTCTGGAGGCTGATGCAGGACTGGAAATCTGAGCCCAGAGTGGGTGACATAGTGATTTACCAGAACTCTGTCTCAAAAATAAAAACTAAGGCCTGGAGATATAATTCAGTGCAAAGGCCTTGAATTCATTCACAATATGCACACACACACACACACACACACACACACACACACACACACACACAGAGGTTCACAGAAAAACATGCTTCTGGCCCTCCGCTCAGATGGCCTGATCTTTACAATCTTACTCTATTTTTCTTCTCCTCTAAACGCTCAAGTTAGCACATGGGAGCAGAGCAGTGTGATTTCCAAGCCAAGCTCAACAGCAATTTCTCCACCAAGTGCAACGTGCTCCATTAATGAACCCTCTGGGAATGAAGTTTTTTCTAACAAAAACAGTGCTAAAACGGCTGGAAAATCAAACAGACTTTCACAGAGGGAGTGTTGTCACCCAGTCACAGCACTGTGCCAAGGGAGGGGAGTGCTACGTACATGGCTGTCCTAGCCAGTGACCAAAATGAACTCGTAAAGTGGGTATGCAGATTACAGACTGGCAAGCTAGCTCAGCATCCTGAGCGCCTGCTCAGGCAAGCACAGGGTCTGGGGTGCGATCCCCGGCACCACATGTAGCATCAGCCACCAAGACTAGGCGAGGTGTGTTCCCAAGATGCCCATTGATTAAGTCAGCACCTGCTGAGCGCCCACGGTACACTGGGCACTGTTCTTGGTAGTGAGTAGCCCTGCCCTCGTGGGGCTCCTGTTCTATCAGCAGTGGCAGAGTTGTATCCTACAAGGGCAGGTGACAGCGAATTCTACAAAGGATAAAACAGGATGAGGAGACAGGAAGTTCGGGGCACACATAGGGAGATTATTTCTCTAGGATGTCTGGGGAGACTTTGAGGACAGATGTGAAGGAAGAAAGGAAGCAGGCCTCGTGATTGCAGAAGAGAACTGCAGTCGGGGCAGTTAGTGCGCATGTCCTGAGGCGGGAGTGTGCTTGGTGCTCAGAAAGGAAATGAGTCCAGCAGGGCTGCAGTGAGACAGGGGAGGGTAACCGAGGGACAGACTTCAGGTACCAGCCTGGATGAAGCAGAACACTCTAGAGTGCTCTCAACATAAGAAGAGCTGCTTACCTTTAGGAAGCAGCATGTTAGGGCCCTAGGAACAGTGCTGGGTACACGGCAAGTGTTCCACTAACAGCCATTAACGTACATCACTCTTAAATTTCTGTCTGGTCACAGAACACACACATGACTATAACCACATACTTGAGCCCCTCACTCTAAGACATTGAGGTGTCCCAGTCTTCAGTCTTGGATTTAAGCTGTACTGAGGCCCTGTCCACCCTGCCAGTACCACCCACGCACCAGAAAGCCCAGCTCTGACCTCCCCTGAACTCATGCATCTGCTTCTTTGTGTCTCTGCCTGTGCATTTCCCTTCTCCTCAAGGCCTCCTCTAGCACCTCCTAAAGTCCTGCCTCTGTCACAGCCACCCTAAGGCCACCTTGCCCAAGTGCTGCCTTTGTGCATCCCAGAGGGATGTCACCTCCACCCAGAGCCAGCACGCGATACCACTCATGCTGTCTTACCACCCAGCAAACTTACTTCCTGCCCTGTAACTAGCCTTGGGAGGGTAACCTACCATCTTACCTGGAATCTATGGCCTGGGCACTGCACAAACCATATTGAATACAGCTGAATGATATTAATAAAAGCCCAGTTTCTATTCATCCCCATCCAGCAGACAGAGACCTGGATAATACTGAGGGAACAGGGCCAGCTTCTCCCAAGTCACTGAGGTACCCATGTACACAGGAAAAGGGATGCATTCTCCTTCCTTGACATACAAAATTCAACAGAGAAGCAAGCAACCACCCAGTTCTGTTCACCAGCTGAACCCAAAGTCTTTGACCCTTCTCTGACCACAGAAGCAGGTAAGTACTTGACACAGTAAAATTTGCCATAAGAAAGAAGGTGCAGAGATTCAAGACTCTGCTCAGCACCACAAAACATGAGGCCTAGCATGGGTGGCTACAGTGTTCCAACATTTGCGTGTGAAAGAAGGGCACCTGCCACCCAAGTAAGAAGCCAAGAGCTAGCTGGAAGGAGCCCGAGATCTTCTGCAAATCTAGGAAACACTTGGGTGACCTCCAGTAACCACAGGGAATGAGGATGGGAAGCCTAAATCACTGCCTCTAGAAAACACTGAAGGGTGCTGACTCCACATGATTTTCAGGAGCAGGCAGGAGAGATGCAGAGCACGCAACGGCCAGAATCTTCTGGAGGACTGCTTGACCAGAGGCAGAGAAGTCACAGGCTCCTAGGAAGGTCTTATGAAGGAGTTCAGAGTGAAAGCCAGGCCAGAACACAAGAGCTGTAGCTACTGGGGCCCCTGGGAAGGCATCGGGTCCCACTCTCTAACCACCTCACCAGGTACATACAGCATTCCAAATCCAGAAGCCCAGTAGGTGTGCCAGCCAGCTGGAGAGGGAGCCAGCACTCGGAATCTGACCCAAAGGCATTTGCTGAGGCAGAATGTGCTGGATCCCAGGGAAGGCCACACAGGGTCGGCATATGGAGCAGAGCCAATAGTGAGAAGGTGCCATGGGTGGCACTGATCACAGACGCCGGGGGGCGGGGGGCTTGTTCTGCTCTTGAGTTTCTGTTCACACTCACTCCCAGCAGTGGCCCCAGGTTGGGGTGAGTCTCCGCTCCCCCACTCTGCCCCATGGTCTGGTGGACATGACATGCTGGCCATGGAGGCTGGTTCCAGGTAGGCTACAGGATCTTATCAAAGCCAATAGCATGGTGAGGTATTCAAGACAGAAGTTAGCACTCATTCCTGGTCAGTTTGAATTAAGACAGTGACAGTGCTGGAATCACTGTGACCATCTTAGTAGGAATGGAGAAAGTGCTGAGAATAAGCGAGTATGGAGGAGATTAGGGGAGGGAGGAGAGATCGGATGAGTGAATCAACCAATCTGGACCCTGCTCTGATGCAAACTCTGGTCTGTCAAGCTACAAAGGACACAGAGGGGCACTGCCAGGCATAGCACAAGTATTACTGCCTTCAACTTCTGCAGCAGCCCATGAGCTAGGCTTCATTCCCTGCCTCCTCCTCCTCCTCCTCCTCCTCCTCCTCCTCCTCCTCCTCCTCTTCCTCTTCCTTCTCCTCTTCCTTTGTAAGTAAGAGCACAGGCTACTGAAGGTTTTTTTTAATTTGCCCAGCTCCGACTCAGGAAGCAGGGCCAGGCCATGGCTGTGATCTCCCAGCCATACCACCTCATCCTCCAGGTGAACAGGCCCAGGCAGCAGAGCCCACATTTTGATCACTGAACCTGAGGGGGGCTGCAGTTGACAGGTCCGCTCGTTGACTGACGGTCATAATGCTCTTCAGGAGACGAGTGCTGCGTCTGCTGGGATGTGCTTCAGAACTGCCACAGAGCTGCCCAAGTAGGCAGCAGAGCGGCTGATAAATGTCAGTGTGCACAATAATCCCAGTAATCCATGGAAGGTTGGCAGAGTCTGAACTTCTGCACACCTATGACTGTGAGCTATCAGTTATAACACAGGAAGAAGCCCTGAAAGTCCTCCAGGGTATTTGCACAGGGTCAAAGCCCCAAAAAAGAGGGAAACAAAGATAAGGCACAGTGACAGTGCCCCTGTCGCTGCAAGGTACCCTGGAGATTTAGCTGGGGCTCTCCTTTGTACCCTGTTGTGAAGTGTTGAAAACAGTAAGGTAACGTGTTTTAGTAGGCTATAAACATCAGGTGGGGGCATTATGTATTTTCATGCTACGCTCAGTTTATAAAGACTGAGCCTCTTTTGCTAAAACGCCCCTGCTCTCTCCCCAGGCGGGGCGGGGCAGCTGGCCAAGCAGTGCTGCTCCATGCCTGGTTCTCACCTCTCTGGACAACCCACATCCTGACCACACCACACAGGCCCTCCAGGATCTGCTGGTTCTCCTGGGCACTGGAGCCCACTTAGGCATGGGTCAGCTCCTGTTCTCAAGCACCTCACTCTTTAGGGCCAGAGAAGAAATCCAGAGATGACTATGTGAGGAAAGGGGAGGAGCAGCCTCACTCATGGACCAGGGAAAGCTCAGGCCACGGCTGCTGAGGGCCCTGCCCTGCCCCCACGCTGCCCTCCGCCCTGGAGGGGGGTGGGCAGGACTGGAACCAGTTCCTGGGAGGAACAGGGGCCAGCCAGGCTGGTGACTGGGAGGTGTCAACCCACTGCTTGTCACTCACATTGCCTGCTGTTTCACTGCACATGCAAAAGAGGAGGAGCTTGCTAAATGAGGGCAGAGCCTGACTGACGTGGCAGGAGAGAGACTAAAGGGTGAAGCTCCGGCCACAGAGGAAGCAAGAACCTGAAGTGAGGCAGCCCGTGGGACACTTGTCCAATTCCTTCCCTGCCCCAGAGACCCCTCTCTCAGGAAGTGCCCTGCAGCCCCCACCTATCCTCTCTGCCAATTCCTGTCCATCCAAGGCCACATGGCACATGGTAGGGACCTGCCTGACACCTGCCAGGGTCTTTAGCCCAGCTCTGCCATTTCCTTGGTCCCTTTCGCCAAGTTTCTTTACCTCTCCATGCCTCAGTTGCTCAACTATAAATGGAGAAGAGTAACAGTGCCAGGGGTCAAAGTCGTTTCCCAGAAGCATTTGGCCCAGTGCAGAGCGCATGCAATAAATATGAGTGTTCGTGTTTTTAACTGGTCCTTTTCCTCGACTGAGTTGAGAGTGTCTCCCGAGCCAAGGCTCTAGATCAACCCTGTCCACATTCTGAGCACACAACCAAATCCACCTCACCAGTGGCAATGAGGAAGCACCCAGGAAAGGCAAAAGACAGCCTCAGGGACTCAGTCAGGCAGTGAAGCATCTCTGAGCCAGGGTTCCAGGTGCAAGTGACTAAGAACACATTCCTTTACTTCTCTGAGCCTCAGTTTCTCATATGTAGACCTGAGGTAAAAATGGTGATCTCCTGGGGTTACTGTGAGGAATGAAGGTGTTTCTAAAGAGCTGGTCATGGGACCTGGCACATCGTGACTCTCAGTGAGTGTACTTCAGGGCTAGCAAGCTACCTCAGAAGAATAAGTACCTGCTTAGGCAAGCACGGGGACCAGGGTGTAATCCCCAGCACCACATGCCATGCTGGCCCTGCTCCTGGGGACAATGAGCTGGGCACAAAAGACCGGGCGTGGTGGCACACACCTATAATCCCAGTTCTGGGGAGGCTGAAAGCAGGAGGATCACTATAAGTCCAAGCTCCATAGTGAGACCCTGTGCCAAATACATACCAAAGGAAAAAAAAAAAAATCAGTGAGAGTGCTTTGGTGAGGGCAGACCTCTGGGCATGTGTGCCACAGTTTGCCACCACTGGCACAGCCAGTGGGTTTCATTGTAGGAATAATGCTGCTGACATTCCTACCCATTACAGGCAGGGAGCACATGAAGAGAGAGACCTTTGCAGCCTCAGCTTCTCTCTCAAGGTTTGTAAGGAAGAAAGTAGAATAGAAGGGAGCCCAATGGCCTTAGAGATGTTCAGGGAGGGGAGCTGCCTTCCCACATGCTGGATCAGAAGGAGCTTCTGGAAACATCCTGGCAGGAAGCCTTTCCCGTGAGGAGCTGTGGGCCTGGCTCTCTGCTCTGCTTCTGCCCCCTTAGCCTTGTCAAACAGAGAGGAAGTGATGAAAGGATGGAGTTGGGGAATTAACATTTCAAAGTAAATATTGGAAAAGCTCAGCCCGTGCTTCCTGGCTGGCATTGCGGGAGCAAGGCACAGAGGAGGGCTGAGGGCAGCGCAGGCACACTCCAGCCCGCAGCTTTCATGCCTGTCAGTCAGCTCCCACTCTCCTTCTGCCACACATTAAAGAGAAACACCGCAGCCAACCTCTGAGTCCCAGCCAGGCAGCTGACTGCAGCCAGCTGAGCTTGCAGGCAAACACAGCCAGGTCCTCCCTGGTCAGCAAGGGATGGAGAAACCTTTAGCCTCCTCTCCGGCAGACCTCAGGAGGGAAGAGCCCACTCAAACAGTAATTAGGACAGACCCACACTGCCTTCCCAGATACCTCAACAAAACCCAGAAAAGCATCAATCACTCTTTCATTGATTTATATCATCCAACAAGCACTACAACAAGCTTTGACTCTTACAATACTGACTGGCACATTCTCGGCCTCTCAGGCCTCCCTCCTGGGGAGCAGGCTCAGAGACGACGCCATAGCCTCTGGCCATCAGAGGTGCCAGCCTTTCACTCAACACCTAGTCAAACAGTGACCAGGACAAACATTCTAAAGGCCTGTGAAACAACATCACAAGATACACTGCGGGCGAAGGCACACCCAGCAGTTCCAACCACAGCTACTCGCCTAGCATCCCTGCCCCACAGGCTCCAGACCACACTGTCAACAGCCAGAACTACTGGGGACTCTCCAAGCATACCCCAGCAAGAGAAACAGCAAGGAAGGCCACCTCCACCCAGCGGTAGAGACACAGCACCTGCAGTTGCCCACATCATCCTGGGTGAAGTTTAGAGATGCACCGTTGGGTTCAACTGAGACGGAAAATGGTATGCAATAGAGAGGGATCTGGGATGGTCTCTTTTTTAAAACAAGTTAGAGAACAGCAGCACAGCTTAGAACACAGAGCCTCACACATATGGGATCACAAAGGCCAAGGAGACGATAAGCTCGGTCACAGACCCAGAGCTGAGGCTGGAGATGCAGTGGGCAGGGCCACCCCACAACACCATGATGCTTTTGGGCATGAGGTTGGTGCTGAGTTCATGTGCATTCATTTTATTATTATGCTTTACCATGAACATATTCACCAAGACACATTTTAATATTTCGAGTTAGCAAAAATTCATTTCTCAGGCTACGGAGATAGCTCAGCAGTGTAACAGCCTGCCTGGGAAGCACAGTGACTGGGGTTTGATCCCCGGTACCACAGGCCAAGCCGGACACCGAAACCAGGCATGGTAGTACAGGCCTGTCATATCAGCACTGAGAAGGCTGAGACAGGAGGATCCCTATGAGTCTGAGCTGCATAGTGAGACCCTGTAACAAATAAATAAATAAATATTGAAAAAATAAATTCACATCTGAAAACTTATTTTTAGGAAAAAGGCTGACTGTGGGGACATCTCAAGGCAGAGAGGGGCTGGGACTTGAGGGCAACTGAGGTCATCTGCCCAGTGAGCAGAGACTCCAGGCTATTTAAAAAATCACAGAGAAAGATAAGTAAGCAGCTATACTCTTAATTTACTGATAAGAAACATCTGCTAAAATAATATCTGTAAATATAATAACATGTATGCATCTTGTACGATACCAAAACATTATGAAAACAGTTTGCAATGTATTAATTTATCGAATCTGTCTTGTTAAGGTGTCTTGAAACTGTCTGATTGATATTTGTACTTCAATAAAATAAAAAATAAATTAAAAAATCACAGAGACAAGGGAGAAGAAATAATAGCTGCCTTTTCCTGAGCCCATCATGTCCACGGCACAGGCCAGAGCCTTCACATAGATTTTTCTACTGCTCACGACCACTGTGCACCATGAGTGTCATTATCGCCATGGAAACAACAGCTCCAAGCGGTGAAGTGACAAGGCCAGGGTCACCAAGCTGATCCCATTCTGAGCAAGAAAACAATCACACCCCGTCTGTCCACGCCTGCAAAGCAGCCAAGCAGCCTCTCAAATATTTATAGACATAAATGGTGAATGAACCAAAGCGCAACTCAATCCAACACATATTTATAAATATTTATAACCAAATGTTTTGCTTTGATAAAGCCTATTCTCTGAAGTGCCTGGTGTCAGGCAAACGGCCTCTGCCGTGGAAGCGGGTCCTGGCTCACCTGGGACTGTTCGCTGGAGTCCCTGAATACACACTTAACGTCTGTGCTCCGCCTGGGCCAGATGGCCCACCGCCCGCTGCTCATCGGTATCAATTTAATACACTGTGAAAATAAGACCCGGGCACTCAGGGACCACAGCACGCTGTTTGTGAGGGAATTTGTGACTCACTGCTGCCTAGATCTGTCAGAGGCTTCCTATCACTCTCAGAATTAAATACGAAGCCCAGGGCAGAAGTTGCAGCATCGCTGAATCCCAAGCTCACCCTACCACCCCACCCCCGCGCGGCCTGCTCTCTTCCTGCCATTGTCTGTTCAGCCTCCTGCCTGCCATCTGCCTACCCTGGCTGCGCCCCTGCCCTGCCCTTCCTCCACTCCCTCTGGGCCTGGGTCACTGGGCCCTGGAAATGCGCAGTGGGGTCTCCTCTGCCATGGAGGCTTCGCCAAGCCCCTGGCAAGCTCCGTCTGTTTCGCGCAAGCCCCGTGGTCCTCATCCCTCAGGCCCGTTCTTTCCAATTTCTTCTCCATCATCCTGTAGGGCCTGGACTTTTGCTTCCCCAGACTGTAGGCTCGGAGAAGCAGGAGTTCAGAGCTCACTATGCTCAACAGCCCACGGCAACGAGGTACAAGGTGGGCTGGGCAAGGGATCCACACTCGATATGTCTCATCCGTAAAAGCACACTGGAAGCACTGCCACCCCACTTCACAGATGAGGAAACTGAAATTTAGAAAAGCCTGGCATGGGGAACAGAGTAACATGGCTTGTAAGCCAAGCCTATTAGACTCATCATCTGTGACTCATTTTTTGAAAAAACAAGTAGATCTGGAAACCAAAGAACTCTAGACCCTAAAAGCATTTTGAGAAGCAATATCAACTTATGGTGATTACTCTTATAATTGATCTTTTTAAAAATTATCTATAAGGGCTGGGGAGATAGCTCAGTAGAATAAGCACTTGCCTGGCAAGCATAAGATCCTGAGTTCAATCTCCACTACCAGAAAAAAAAAATATCTACAAGAAGTCCAGGTCAGGCTGGTCTTGCACTCACTTTGCAGCCCAGGCTGGTCTTGAACTCCCAACAATCCTCTTGCCTCAGCAGTGTGCACTACCAAGCCAGGCATATGGCCTGGAATTTCAAAGGATCTTTTCCATCCAAATCAGCTCTTCTAAAACCTTTCTGAAGCCGGGCGTGGTGGCGCAGGCCTGTAATCCTAGCACTCGGGAGGCTGAGGCAGGAGGATTGTTGTGAGTTCAAGACCAGCCTGAGCTACAAAATGAGCTTAAGGCCAGCCTGAAATGTATAGTGAGACCCTGCCTCAAAAAGACAAAAAAATTAAAAAAAGTAAAAATAAAAATAAAAAATAAAACCTTTCTGCCAGGCAGGCAGGCAGGGGCCACCAAACCACCCAGCACCCTGAGGTCACACCCTGCTTCTCTCAGGGCAGGACACCCAGACCTTCCTCACAAGTCTGGAAGACCAGACAGGAGCTCCACTTGCTGGGTTCTGACCCCTTCAGAGCACTGTTACAAGCCAGGAGCCCAGGGGACTGGTGAGAAGAACAAGTCACTTGACCTAGCCCTGTGGGGGCAGACAAGGAAGCCCTGAGGCCCCCCAAAAGCACCTAGAGAAGCACAAGTGGCTCATTGCTAGGCAGAGTCCAGATATGGGGCTGGCCACGTGAGGTCCTACTCTGAGTCCTTCTCTAGAAATCTCACCCCCACCTAGGACCTGCAGCCCTCCCCGTCCATGGTGAAAACAGTACTCCTGCCTCTCCCTCTGGAGGAGGCAGACTCAGAGAGGAAGGCTGGATCAGATTCCAAGGCCTTGCAAACAGGGGAAATTGACACTCCTCTCATGGGGACTAGGGGAGGTAAGTAGAAGGAAGCGGCCACAAAGCTCACCGGGCAGACTGCAGGACACTCTGGTTGAGTGGACAGATAGAAGCCTATGAAGTCAAGTCTTGGTATGTGGTCACCTGCTGTGTTCCTTTCCCTTAGCTGACCACTCACCTGCCTTGTGGCCTGGGATGAACTGCCCTGCCTCTCTGAGCTTCCTTGTGAAAGGAAAATCAGGGAAACATGCCTCAAGGGGCTGCAGGGAGGCTACAGTGGGCCAGACAGAGTCATTCAATGACCAAGCCATGACAAGCACTGAATAACCATCTTCAGTTATGAGGAGTGGAAGAAGAAAGAGGAAACACAGGGCCAGCCAAACAGCTCAGCAGATCCTGGGGTCTGCCATGCCAGTCTGGTCCTGGGGCCCAATGAGACAGTAATTGAGACGGGGCATAGTGGCACGTGCCTGTAGTCCCAGCTCTTGGGAGGCTGTAAACAGGCAGATTGCTACAAGTCTGATCTAGTAGTGAGACCCTGAACACCCTGTAGATCCTTCCCTAAAATATAAAAAAGTAAATAAATATATTAAATTAAATTAAAAAGAAAGAAAAGGAAACCCAGAAGGAAGGGGATGGGACGCACTGGCACACCCCCATCGCCTGGGCCCCACCTAGGAAGAGCATGCCAGCCACCTGGGAGTTGTGCTGGGCTTCCAGGCATGCACCACCATGCCTGCTGCTGCAAAGGAAAGTCAGAGATATTCCCCCACCCCACCCACTTCTCCGGGTACTGGGATCGAACTATCGAAGGTGGGACCTTGTGCTTGCCAGGCATGCACATATGCCAGAGCTATATCCCCAGCCCTAGGAAGTGTACTTCTTTTTTTTTTTTTTTTTTGAGGCAGGGTCTCACTATGCAGCTCAGGCTGGCCTTAAGCTCACTTTGTAGCTCAGGCTGGTCTCGAACTCACAACAATCCTCCTGCCTCAGCCTCCCGAGTGCTGGGATTACAGGCCTGCGCCACCACGCCCGGCTTGGAAGTGTACTTCTTGCCTGTGTCTCCACCTTGCAACCTGTCTTGAGGACCTGGGCCTTGAGTGGAGGGAAGCTGGGTTATTGAGAATAGGGTGTCCACCACAGTGGGTCTTCTGGGCTATCACTGGCCTCTCCCAGAGATGCATCAGGTAGCCAGTCCCAGCTTCCTAAGCCTGACGGGCTCTAGCTCGTTGCCAGAGCAGGGAGGGGTCACGCTGGGCTAGGCACCCTGCCCAATTAACACCCTGCAGGAGGCCAGCAGAGCAGCTGGCTCACCAGCCAGCCTCTCTGGGGAGAGGAATTTAGGGGTTCCTGCTTTCCTTCCCATGCAGGGAAGGAGCTCACCAAGTGTCTGCTCTCCACCACACTCCCACCTCTGGGCTTCCTCTGTGGCAGTGGGGAGACAGTCACACTCCCTCACTGACAGGCACACCATGGAGACAAGATCCCGGGATGGCTCTGGGTCCAGAAAGACTGGGGATTCGTGCCTGGCTTCCAGCTCATTTTCTGTCTGTAAAATGACATAAACTCTGCTTCCAGTGGTTGCAAGTTAGCACAGCAAGCGTAAGGCTTAGAACTTGATTCCAGGCAGTACCCAAAAATGTGCTGGTTCCATCCCAAATTCCCCATTCTTGGAGTGGGTGACATAAGCATGCTGAATGGTTGGCAACATAGTTCAGTGGGCCAAGTGCCTGCTTTGGCAAGCACAGGGATGGGGGGGTGGTCTGATCCTCAGCACCACATGCCAGGCGGGCCCCACCTCCAGGGGCACTGAACTGCCACCAAGTCTGGGTGTGGTAGTGCATACCTATAATCCCAGCAAGGGGGAGGCTAAAAACTGGAGGATCACTGTGAGTCCAGGCTGCATAGTGAGACCCTGTACCAAACACATAAAAAACAAAACAAAAACCATGCTGACACCCTTCTCTCACAGAGGCGATAGCCTCAGAGACACACGCAAAGCAATCTCATCTCTGTGATTCTCAGAGACAAAAAGTGAGACACACCTGAGCCAGAAGAAAGTTAAAGGGGTTTTCACTTGGAGGACCGCTACCCTGAAAGGTCAGAGGAAAGCACCTGATGCCTGAGGATGCAGATAATTAAGAAAATAAATAAGCACACACGGAGACAATGGGGTAGGAACAGTATCTCTCTGTAGAAGATCATAAGGAAAGATAGCTCCCCAACATTGATAAAATTTGCTCTAAACATACTCTAAGAAAAAAATGCAGGTGATGTTTGCTTGCATTTACCTAGTTCAATAAAGGCAATGTGAGGGAGTGCTAGTGCAGGCCCAGAGTTCCACCACTCTGGAGGCCGAGGCAAGAGGGTGGCAAGGTGAAGCCTAGGGTGATGATCTGCCCTCTGAGGCTCCATGATGCAGGCCCGCCACCTGGTGACAGTGCACCCAAACTGGAGGGATTAAAATTGAGAGGTACCCAGGACAGATAAAGTTCCTTGGGTGTCGAACCCTGAAAAATGCGGTGTGACTCTCCTCCAGCTCACTCCTCAGTTCTCAGTTCCAGCAAACTATTTGCAAAACCAGCTGGTAAAGGTCAATTGCCAACCATCCTGAGGGCAGCTCCTTTTTAAATTGGATACCATCTTTAGCTATATATCAAATGAAGAGGACCTAAAAGATCAATGAAGTCACTATATCTCATAATTTAAGCTCAAGCATATGTTTCAGAACTCCCAGAAGTCCCTGTTAAAACACAGATTTCCGGCCTGGCATCCCGGTGCACACCTACAATCCTGTCACTTTGGCGGCTGAGGCAGGAGGGTGGAGAGTTCCAGGCCAGCCCAGACTACACAGAGACCCTGTCCCCAAAAATGAAAAGCAGATTTCTGGTTTCATCCATCCTCAGATTTTTAGTTACAATGTCAAAGATAGAATATTGAGATTCATATTTTAAACAAGTAGCTTCTTATCTCTCTGGTTTTAAGAATAGCTAGTCTAAGTTCTTGTGCTTCTATTTAAAATTCTATTTTTTTTTTAAATCAAGATCCAGCCCGATCATGTACCCTAACATTTCCTGGGGGTCTAAATACCACATAGCACTCAGTGTAGTTTTATCAGCTAAAAAAAAAGGATTAGGGTTATGTCTGCTAGTGAAAATTAAGACTCTGTGAAGTGGCAAGAGCAGCCCCAGCTCACCTTCAGTGTCCACCAGATTCCTGGGGGACCTAGAGCCGCCTGCCTGCTGCACACTTCCAGGTGCAGAGGGGCTGGGGGGGGGGCTGCCAGGTGCTCAGGCTCTGGACAGTCCTTGGTCACAGGCCCATACCCCCTGGTTTCCTGCAGCAGATCCCCCCACAGGACCCCACCTTTGTGGCAAGGGCTGAGGTGGATACCAGTGGTCCCTGGCATCAGCGTGTGAGAAGAGTATATTCTTCTTCTCCTGGGAAGAAGAGGGAGCAGTCCCTGGCCAACACGGCTGCTGCCTCGTGTTCTTCTATTACAGGGACAAAATGATTTGATGTAGGAGTGGAGCTGACATCTGGGGCTCAGTTAGCATCTGACACAGGCCTTGCTAATTAATCTGGAGACATGAATTCACAGCGGCTCCAGAGCAAGAGCAGCGGGGGGGGGGGGGGGGGAGCAGCTGATGGGCCGTGAACAGAAGGTGGTGCCTGCCAGGCGGTGCTGCAAGGTCACCCAGAGTGTTTACGCACCCTGGACTGCCCATCCTCCCTGGCTTTGTCGTCTGACCTCCAGAGGACTGCAGGCAGGCAGAGGTACTCTGGCTAGGCAGGCCAGGCAGAAAACAAAGGGACCCAAGCATTCCACCCCCTTCCACCACAGCTCCCACCTGGCCCAAGGCTGGCACACTGTCCTATCTTCGAGTGCCTCCTCACACAGTTGTGATAGCTTTGAGAAGAATACAGATGTACTTTCAAGGGAATAAGGCCCTCATAGGCCACATGCACAGTGCTAAGATCTCTATGTGCATTGTACATTTGCATCCCCAGCCATTTTTATTTCTTAAGACAGGGTCTTGGGGCCAGGGAGATGGCTTAGTGGAATAAGCATTTCCCTGACAAGTGCAAGGGCCTGAGTTCAATCCCCAGTTCTGAAAAAAAAAAAAAAAAAAAAAAAAGATAGGGTCTCTCTAAGTTGCTGAGCTGCCCAGAGTGGGCTTGAATTTGCATGTACCATCACACCTGGCGAACAGGCTTTAATCTCCATTTTATAGTTGAACAAAACAACACTCAGAGAAGTTAAGTCAGTGACCTAGGATTGTATAACTAATTAGTTCAGGGCCTGACTCAGAATAGGGCTAGGCAGGAGGACGGCACGCCAGCCCCTCTTACCACCTGCAGCTTCTCTCACCCACTCACTTCATCTTCCGAGAAGCCAATCTCAGTGTTCTAGGGAAAGGGCTGTTAAGACACAAAGTCTCCAACGAGAAGGGCTGAGGGAGCACTAGAGCTCCCAGCCATCCAAGTGTGCAGCTCAGGGCTCGGGTACAGTGGCAAAGTAGGCAGGCCTGAGGGGAGGGTCAAGACGCCAGCCACCGGCCCCGCTCTCAGCATTGTTCTGTCTCTGGGTCCCTTCTGAATGAACGGGCTGTGCCTATAGTGTTGGTGCCCTCTGGACTCAACACCACTGCCTATTTCACAAGTCAACCCAGCCAGTGCTCAGGTGCAGGGAGGACCGGAGGACTGCAGCTGAAGCCCGTCCCTCCACGTTCACACTGCCAGCTCAGCAGCAGGGCGCTCCACACAGGGGGATCCTGCCCACACCATGTGCCACAGCATCTTCCCAGGCTCCTCGCCCACCTTGAGCATGGGTGAG
This sequence comes from Ctenomys sociabilis, assembly GCA_004027165.1. Taxonomy (NCBI): domain Eukaryota; kingdom Metazoa; phylum Chordata; class Mammalia; order Rodentia; family Ctenomyidae; genus Ctenomys; species Ctenomys sociabilis. Next base: position 64,583 of record PVKA01004883.1, read on the forward strand.
CTCTGCATCCCCTGCCCCTCCTTGGGTTCAAGTGGTGTAAGTGGATACATGCTCCCTACGGAAGGGTTCTGCACAGTGGTGGCACAGAGCTCACACTCCATGAATTATAAATCTGCTGGGGGTGCTGGGATGGAGCCCAGGGGCACACTACCTGGAGCTACCTCCCTGGTCCTTTTCATTTATTTTTTGGGGGGGAACAGGTTCAAGTAGCCTGGGCTGGACTTGTGATCCCCCTGTCCGGCCTCTCTAATAGCCAGGGTGACAGGCATATGCCCCCTGGAATAATAACTGTTACCACCATTTAGTTTCAATGCTCCACAGAATGAGGATAAAGGTCTCCTCACCCGGGCAGCTCCAATCCTCCCTCTCCACTCCTGACCCCCACAGGAGATGCATCTGTCTGAAGTGAGAGCTGGCCCAAATAAAATGCTTAACAGGGCTCTGGACACGGAAAGGCTCCAGCGAGCCTGGCCAGTCTGACATGACGACTCCTCTACCTGCACAGCTGCCCCCACCCTCTCCGTGCTCGGCACTCTCCTTGGCCTGGAAATGCCAGCACCCCGCACCTCTCTCCAGCTGACAGTTGGCACCATTTTGCATTCCCTCCTTCTGTAGACCTATTCATTGCTCACCAGTTTCCTTTGGCTTCTGAAAATTAATTATCAGTGATTTGTTAAGTTCATTAGCTCTGCTCTCCCAGCATGGAAGGCCTGCCATCTGGACCCACGTTTTCACTTCTATGCGCGCTGTTCCATAATTACACAGTAAGTGATGTCACCCTGCAAAGCCACGCCGAAGGCACTCCACTCACCACCCTCCCTTTCAAACTGGAAGACTTCTCTCGCCAGGACAAGTGGACTTGTCCCTCTGGTTTCAGAGCTGCCATGTCTTCAAACACATGTGAAAAGCACTGCCGCCACCCCATACCCCACCCTCTCTTCTTCAGCGTCTACCGAGCCCACTGAGTTCCAGGTCTCGGGTGGGTGTGTTCACACCGTCCTGCACTTCAGCCTCCAGCACCTCCATGAAGTCATTGTTACTACCCCATACATAGATGATGAAACCAAGGCTCAGACAGAGAAAATAAAGCATCCAAAACAATGAAGCACTTGTAAGTAGTGGAGCCGAGATTTGTACCCTGGCCCAAGCTCAAAGCAGAAAGCTCTCAGGCCTGCCTGCTGCTCTGCCATAGTCCACAGTCCATTCCTGCCTGAGGCTTTATGGTCCAGTTTGCCCCCTGTTTCTTTCAAAGGTGGATAGTTGTGACATAGTATGATTTTTTTATTTATTTAGTATAGGGTCTCACTACACAGATGAGACTCATAGTGATCCTCCTGCTCTCAGCCTCCCACATGCAGGGATTACAGGTGCGGGCCACCACAGCCAATCTCAGTCACAGTCTCAGCGTACCCTGGGGGCGGGCAGGCACGGCATACCACGGATTGAATCCCGATCTCTGTGCCTGTCTAAGCAGCCACATTAGTCTGCTGTGCTATCTGGCCAGCCCCTAGCTGTGACATAGTATGAATAATGAATGTATCAGTCAAGCACTCCCCTGATAGCAGCCGAACCTGAGGCCATCTCACCTGACCTGCACCGCTGTCTTACCAGGCTGGCCACTGTGGGAGCCATTACACCTAGGCTACTGAAGGGAGACAAGGTACAGAGAGCTTGAGCCCTGCCCAACGTCACCTGGTCAGGAGTTGTGTCAGGGAAACTAAGAATGCCAGAGACATGCGTGCCAGACTCCAGGGGCCATAGGCTTCTTGTTATGAACAGCCCACTTAGGGGATTGAGAGAACCCTCAGCAGAAGAACTTCACCTGACTGGGAGGTTAGTGAAGAAGGCTATGCTCCAGCTGAGTGACAGGATGACAGAAATTGCCAGGAGAGTGGGCGTGTGGGTGTGTGGTGCCCCCAGGCCCTGCAGAGCCACTCTGGTCTTCACACAAGAGCACCCACAGCATGCTTTGTTCAGAGGCCCTGGGCTCAGTGTTTTGCTCATTATAGAAAACTGAGCCTGGCTAAGGAAGCCTGTCCTAGAGCTGTCCTACCTCTGGGCTCCTCAGGCAGTCTCTGAGCCAGCACCTCGCCCACCCTCTGCTCCCCTGGGAATCTATGGAGTCTGTTCTCACTCACTCTCTCTTCCCCCATCCTTCACTAGCACTTCAGCTCTGTCCTGGTCAACATCTGCCATAGCCATTTTTTTTTTTTTTTTTTTTTTTTGCAGCTGGGCAAGGGCTGCTTTATTGAGACCAGACCACTCCTGGGGGACTCAGCCCCTGCGTTTCCATGGTGTCAAGGTGGCAGGGAGCTGGGCAGGAATCTAGAAAAGACTGCATGGTTGAGGCAATGGGGAGAGAGCACGCTGAGGCAGCTTAAGGCAAAGTGGCCAGAGTAGAGAATCCATGAGGAGACAGAGGGGCACCTGTGGCACCTGGAGTCACACCAGGTCTAGCAGAAGTAGTTGGGACACTCTTGAGCAACCAGCTGCCAGCCTTGCTCTAAGGCCTCCACCACAGCTGGCTTCAGGGGACCCTCCTCCACAGCGGCCAGGTTCTGCTGCAGCTGCTCCATGCTGGACATGCCCAGGATGACCCCATCACCGTGGGCACCCTGCAGCTGGGAGTGGTGGTACATGCAGCGCAGGGTGGCTGATGTCATTCATGCTAGGGGCGCTGGTGCCATAGGCCTCCCACAGAGCCTTTTCCACCAGGGCAATGGCCTTGAAGTGGTGCTCCTTCCAGTAGCAACCCAAGCACAACTGAGACCAGTTACACCCGAAGAAGCAGCTCACGGGCTGCTTCTTGTCCTTGTCCTCGTACTTGTACCTGCCAGTCAGCGGGCCCCCAGCCAAAGGATTGAAGGCATAGAATCTCAATCCAAAGTGCCTGAGGCAGGGCAGGAGTTCTGTTTCCACCTGCCTGGTGATGGCGTTGTACATGCCCTGGTACACGGTGGGCAGGATCCAGCCATTCTTCTTGCACAGGGTGCAGATCTAGGCCACCTCCCAGGAGGAATAGTTGGAGAGGCCAAGCTCCACAAACTTGCCCTCCTGGTGCAGCTGCTGGCAGGCTCGCAGTGTCTCCTCCACGGGTGTGCTGTGGTCAGGCAGGTGCAGATAGAAGAGGTCCACTCGGGGACACTGCAGCCGCTTCAGTGATGTCTCCAGCTGGGATCGCAAACTGTCAGGCTTCAGTGAATTCCCTTGCAATGGACTGGCCTTGGTGGCAATTTTCACTCTGCAGTCTGCGCCGCCCAGCCCGAGCCCGAGGCCGCCCAGGATGCTCTTGGACTGGCCCTCGCTGTTGATGAAGGCCGTGTCTAGCTCAGTGTGGCTGTGCTCCAGGAAGGCTCGAACGCACGCAGCGCTGGTGGATGCGTCCATGTGGCACCCCATCTCCATGGCGCCCAGCTCCGTGCTTGGCAGGGCCTGCAGCAGCACAGAGCACATGAGGGCAGCGGCGGTGGCAGGAGGCAGGGGCACAGCAGCGATGCAGCGGAGTGGTCTGCCTGCCGTAGCCATTTGACACAGGAAGGAAATGGAACTAATGTTTGAGAAGCCAGCCCTGAACCAGGGGCTTCCAACACCTTCAAGGCAACTCCCTAAGTCCTGTCATTGTCCCCATTACAGATGGGGAAACTGAGACTCTGAGAACTGCGGAGCAGTTTTCCACATTGAAGAACTGGCCTGCTTTTCCCACAATTTTCTACTCCCCACTTCCCAAAGAAGTGGCCCTCAGAGGCCAGTGTCCTGTCCCTGTGACACGGTTGCCGCAGAGCCCACATGAGGAGGGGCTTCTCTCTAACACTGTACACCTTCGCTCAGCATTCCACATTTCAGATCCCTGCAGGAATCAGTTCACATGGAAGGTAGACCCCTGAGCCACCTCAGGAAGGAAGTGGAGCGACCTCCCTTCACTGAACACGGCATGACCCAGGGAACAGAACAGTTGGATTCCTCTGGACGACTGGACTGTCCCCGGGAAATTTAGAACAAACACCTCCTACTGCCAACCCCACTGCAGGCGAACTTGGAAATGAAGAAGAAAGCCAGTGTGGTGTCCCTGTACACGGCAGGTGACAGTGGACAGCTGGAACACAGGACACAGCCCTGGCTCCGGGCCAGAGGCTCATTCCAAGTCATCCTCAGTACCTTCCACCAAACACTGCCTCCAAATCTGAATCTGCAGCCAGGCTCAGATGCCCACAGACTCAGGGAGAGAAAACCTCAGCCCCTCCCACGGCAGAGGACTCCAGGGATCAGTCACACAGGATTTAGCTTCCTCTAGACTACAGTCATGGGATAGTTGTTGTTGCTAGTGTGTGTGTGTGTGTGTGTACACATGCATGTGTCTACACTACTGAGGACAGAGGAACACAGGGTCTTCAGTATTAAACTACTAAACTTTTTTACTTTTATTTGAGATGATATCTTCCTAAGCCACTAAGTTGCCCAGGCTGGGTTTGAACTTCCGATAACCCTGCCTCCACCTCCCAGAGTGCTGTGCTGACACGCTGGCACCACCTTTCCTGGCTAATATTTGAATTTTTATAATGAGGACATACAACCTTTATGAGTGTTTAAATAATATAGACAGAACTGGCATGAATTTCATGGCGTCTTTTGTTCCTGCAGATTCTTTTACAGGAGCCATGCTTATTATAGTCCAGTTCTTGGCTGGCTGGGCAGGGGACAGAGGTATAGGAACCTTGTGACATTGAAAGGTTCTTGCTGGCTGTGGGGGCTGGGCTGCGGTGCTCCCCCTGTGCACTCGGCTGCCCTCCCTCGGGCCTTACTACCCCAAGGCCAACGCCATTTCATGCCTTATCAATAATTTAGGCTACAGACAATAATGCCAGCTGGGTATCCTCCAGCAGGCGTGTTGGAGGAGGACAGGCCTCTCCCCGGGAGGAGCAACTGCACGCACCCCACCTCCCAGGGAGAAGCAAACTGTGGAAAGCACTTTAGGAATCCAGTCCAGCTCAGAATGTTGAGCTCTACGGCGCCCTCAGCTCCCCCACCTCCATCCCACTCAGGCCCAGCGGGATTTCAGGAGAACAGAGCACCCAGTCCCCCTTATGCCCTGGCCCTGCTGGGTGTGCCCAGGCCACCCCATATGGCACACTCACCAGAAGGGTCATTAGACCAGGACACAGAGCATGGGCGCTAGACCCAGCTCTGCCACTCAACCACTGCACGCTGCTGCACAACCTACAATCGCTGGCTTAGCTCCTCCGAGCGTCTCTCTACTCCTCCATCAGAAGGAGATGGGACAGAAAAATTCACAATGGATCAGACAGGCAGGGGAACCGAAAAAGAAATAGAAATGTCCTTAAAAGCACTAGACAAGGATGCTCAGCCATACTCATAATTAAAGAGGTACAAGTTAAAACTAGATGTTCTTTTTAGGCCATCAAAGTGGCAAAGATGAAAAATATTAATAATGCCCAGTGAGGGCATGAAGGTGGGTGCCAAGGAGCACCCCAGGTGCTAGGCTATGGTGCAGCCTTCCTGGCCAGCGGTCCAGCCCTGGCCGTCGTACTTCAAGCGCTCCTGCCCTTCCACAGAGTGCTCCCCTCCTACAGCTGGTCCTGGGGACCTGTCCCCATCAGTGCAGAATCGGAGGACAAGAACATTTCTCTGCAGCAGTGTTTCTAGGACTTAGAACAACCTGATGGCCCCCAGGGACACCACACAGCCAGCCAGGGCCTGCGTTACTGAGGGTGGCAGCAGCCAGCTCTGACTGTGCCCAGACACAATGGCCTCTCAGCTCCATGGAGTAGGAAGGAGTGACGTGCTCACTGCAGAGACAGAGGGAGGGAGAAAATATCTATTTTCACACACAGAGAACACTTCTGAAAGTTTGCACATAAAGCTGTTTTGGTAGCTGTGTCCACAGGGGTCTCCCAGATTCAGACACAGTAGATTCCTCTTCATCTTATAAACTCCTGTCCTGTTTACTTAGTTGAGAAGTTCAAACCCAGCCTGAGCAACTAAGTACTAAAATAACAAGGGCCAGCCCAGCTAAGGGAGCGTGCTTCCTTCATCCTCCTCTCTGCCTTCTAGCCTTTGGGATCAAGGGCCTGGAAAGCTGGAGAAGATGGGAAGGAAGCCACCTCACCACCTCTCCAGCACTAGGTTTGCTTTGCCTGTGTAGGGAACATCCTGGCCATGTGAGAATTCAACTCTAGAAACCAGCAGGTGTTGTCAAGTGCAAAAGACCATACACGCACAGCTCTACTCAGGTCACATAAACAGGGGCCTTTCTTTGAGAAGACCATTGTGAGTTTCCCAGCTTCAACCCGCGTTCATCCCCAGAGGTGGTTCAGGAACCACTGGATATGGCACTGTCTGTGCTGCCCTTTACCTGAGAGGCTCAGCAACAGGGGAGGATGGTATGTCTTTAAAAGCCTCCAGTTATCAGGGGGCTCCTAAACAGTGCCACAGGCTTCTCCTCTGCATGCGCACTTCAGGACCTGAGGACACAGCACCCATCTAGGGATGCGGCTGGCTCTGTCTTGCTGACGGGTCCCTACGCCCCACAGTGAGCTCACCTTACAGCCGGGATGGGGTTGGTCACAGGCTCCCTGGCACTCAGTGGGACACCTGGCACATGTGGCCCTCTCAGCAAACATTTGTGAGTGGCCCACTGGCCACAGGCCCACAGGTGCCAGAGGGGGAGGACTGTCAGCGGGAGCCCTTTGCCATGACCTACACGAGATCACTCAAGGCTCCTGGCAATAGGGACACAGCCAAGACTCAAACCCAAGACTTGTGACCTCACCTTGAATTTGCTGACCTGCTTGTCCTCTGAACACACAGGAGTCAGCTGCTGCAAACCCAGCATCCCACCAGCCCCTCGTTAGCACCTTTACCGGGCTGTAGAGGTCTCTTAAATTGCTCTCCATTCTGACATTTTTGTGAAGTAGCCAGACCAAGTCAAGCCATCAGTGCAACCTTAGAGTAATAAATGAGAAGGGAAGGAAGGGAGTGCTCCCACATATGTACACAAAATGCTATGAGGTGCTCGGGTGGGCAGCTCCCCATCTCTTAGGAGGGGGACTCAGGGACTCACACAGACCTGATCAGACTGCAGATGTGCAGAAGCAACCCCCTGCCGAGGACCTCATCAGCAACCACACCTTCAGGTACGGAGCTGAGCCAGACGGACCCCGCAGCCACCACGCTATGGGAGCACCACGTTATAGAGCACTCGACCATGGGGGAGCACCTGGCTCATGTCTGTGGTGCACCATTGCTACCAGCACCCATTGGCAGGCAGAGAGGATGCCGGCAAGGGAGAAAACACAGCAGCGCAAATTGGCAGCATGACTGTGGCTGCTGGCATTCCCTTTGTTATGGTTAGATCTTTTTTAAAAATCTTTTTTGTTTATTTGGTACAGGATCTCACTACACAGCTTGGACTCATAGTGACCCTCCTGTCTCAGCCTCTCCAACCCTAGGATTCCCGGCATGTGCCACCACACCTGGTTTCAGTGGCTGGCATAGTACACCTAGGATTCTGGGACCAGCATGGCATAGGGTACCTGCGATCAAGCCTGGATCCTTGTGCTTGCTAGGCAGGCACTTAGACCACCAAGTTATCTCCCTAGGCGTATGGTTAGATCTTAAGCATCCCCCCAATGTCTTGTGCATTCAGGGTTGAGGCTTGGGCTTTTGGAAGGTGATTCAGATATGGAGATGAGTTGCTCATCAGGAGTTCCATCCACCATGAGCCCTGAGCTGAATGCAGTTAGGAGGTGGCGCCAGGCTGGAGTGGGCGGGTCACTCTGTAGATGCAGCTTGGCAGGCTGTATTCTTTCTTTCTTTTCAGTATTGAGGCTTCAACTTGGAACCTTTGGACTGAGATTTTTTTTTTTTTAATGTATTTGGTACAGAGCCTCACTATGCAACTTGGACTTGTAGTAATCTTGCTGCTTTTAGCCTTCCCAGTGCTGGGATTACAGGCATGTGCCACCTTGCCTGGACTTCATGGCCAGCTCAGCGTGTCTGAGGGCGGGAATGGCACTGCATGTGGTGCTGGGGATGGAACTCCAGTCCCTGAGCTTGCCTAAGCAGGTGCTTAGTCCACTGAGCTATCTAGCTGGCCCCTGAGCTATTTATTTTGAGGTCTTGCTAAATTGCTCAAAACTTTCAGTCCTCTTGCCTCAGCCTCCCAGAGTGCTGGGATTATAGGTCTGCACCACCATACTTGGCTCAGAAGGGTGCATTCTTGCCTCTGGCTCTCCTCCCTTTCCCTCCCCTCCCCTCTTCCTCCTCCTCTTCCTCCTCCTCCTTCTCCTCCTCCTTCTTTCCCTCTCTCTCTCTCTCTCTCTCTCTCTGCTTCTTGGATGCCATGGGCCAAGAACCTTTCCTTCTCTGTACTGCTTCTGCCTTCTGCCTTAGAGCCAGACACCACGTATACATGCATGCTGAGAGTCTTCTGAAGCTAAGCCAATGCAAACCTCTCCAAGTTGTAGGAGCCAAGCATTTTGCAGCAGAAATAAGATAACAAATACACCACTCTACCAGCTGCTGACTCTGGGGCATTTGTGCCACTTTGGCAGACCTCGGTGACCCCATCTGCAAAGCTAGAACCTATCTCAGATGGATTAGAACCTAGCTCAGGACCTTTCTGGTTCCTGTAAAACTAAACTAATAGTTTCTCTGAGATGAGATGTGGGCTGAAGTAAAGATTTGCAATGAATTTTCAAGCAACAGTCCAGGAAAGACCAAGGTTCCTTGCCAGCCTTCTAAACAGACAAAGCAAGAAGTCCCTCTGAACCCACCACACAGTGTCAGGAAGAGCCATGTGCCACAGGCCCCTGCTCACAGCCTCCCCAGGGACGTCGTTGCACCCTTCACTTGCTCAGGCCAGTTAGGCTCTTCTGCCTGTCAGTGTAAAGCTGGTCCCAGCCTGGCTCTCATCTTCTCTGCACATCCCCACAACCCTCTCTCCAGGCTCCACAGCCTCGTAGCTCTGGCTCTCCCCTCCCATGCAAAGCCTGAGCTAGAGAGGCCCTGGGGGGGGGGGGGCTCTTCATCGCATCTGAGAAGCAAACCTCTTGAGCAAACGTGTGTAATCATAAAGATGGGCCCAGCAGGACAACCAGGAGCAATCTTCTCCTCCCTGCCTCCCTGGCATGCTGCCCTGCCATCAGGCGCTCTCTCTCTCTCTCTCTCTCTCTCTCTCTCTCTCTCTCTCTCTCTCTCTCTCTCTCTTTCTCCCCTTCCCCTCTGCCCCATTCTGCACCCTTCAGCAAAGAGCTGGAAGTAAGTGAGGCCCTCTAGGAGAGGCCCTCTCCAGGTCACCTGTGCCCTCCCTTCCGCTCTCTGGGCACCTGGGGTTATCATACCCCTTCTCCCCAATGCCCACAAGCTGTATTGTGTGCAGCATCCACAGAAAGTATTGCAGCAAAAAAAAGGCACTGCCTGGAGCTCTGAGCCCAAAGCCCAGGCTGGCGGTGGTTGCTAGGAGACAGAGGATGCCCAGCTGGAATCGTGACTGAGGTTTCTTGTTTGTGCAAGAGCAAGAAGAGAAAAGGAGGGGATGTATTTGCTGTGATGAATTTCAGCCTCCACCAGATCCTGCCGGAAGGAGAAAATATATCACTTAGGAGTCTGCCCATTGATGTCTAGTCTCTCCAGACTTCTGGCGGCAGGAAGGGCTCTCAGCTTCCTTCTTTCCCTATTCCTTAAATATATGCGCTTTAAAAAGGAAGCAAAAAGCAAAACAAAAAAATCCTAGGAGAGAAAAAAAGTCTCTCTTGTAGGTGCAGGGTTGTGAAGGAGCAGGTTGAAGCCCAGGGTGGGATCTCCGCCATCTCCAGCCAGTCTCAGCTTCTCCGATTATGCCTGTGTGTCCCTGGTCCAATGGTTCAAGCCCTCTGTGCCTCAATTTCCATCTAAGTAAAAGGAGCTAATGCAGGCTTCTCATAAGCTATTGCGACGATCAAGCCCAGCAACCAAACCAAAACACTTAGCACCACGCCTGCTTCTTGGGCAGGAAGCACAGATGTCCACTTTCACTGGCCACCAACTGCCACAGCCAGATTGTCTAGTGCAGCTCTTTATTCCAAGATGAGGAACCTGCACTGCAAAGTGGTCTGTACCACCTACCTTCCGAGACTCCAACTGGGCGAAGGAAGAAGGAGTCATTTCCATGCCACCCCACACATCCCCTGCCCTAGCTCACTAGCCGCCCAAGGAAGGGGCCTCTGTCACCACTGTCCTCTCCCTCACTCAGCACACAGGTCCTGAGCACCATGTGGGCACTGGGCAAGAGGCAGTGACCCAAGTTATGACCTCGCAGCTGACACCAACTCGGCCCTTCTGTCTCCTGCACTCAGGTGGACGAGGTTCTCAAGCCTCCCCGTGCCTCCTCTGCCAGCTTCCCAGCCCTGACTTCACTCCTGGATCCAAAGGAAGACAAGGAAAAGCGAAGAGAGAAGGCAGAAGTAAACAGGTCTCCCAGCAGGGCAGCCAGGGAAGGAGACAGGCAGAGGGAAAGGGACACTCGGGAAGAAGGGAGATGATTGGACAGCACCCTGAGTGGCCAAGGGACAAAATTTTAAATTGGGCATCTGCTCCGAGGCATGGATCTATTTGTATAAAAAGTCTGGCACAAGAAGAAAAAAAGGCTGGCACAGTCTGGCAGGTTCCTCAAAAATTAAACATAGTATTACCATATGATCTAGTAATTCTACTTCTGGGTTCATGCCCAAAGGAAACCAAAGCTGAGACAGAAAGATAGCTGTACACTGAAGCACACAGTAGCCAAAAGACAAGTGGGGCCCGTTGTCCACCCATAAGTCAGGGAGTTAACAAAATGTGATGTGGACACAGAGTGCACAGTATTCAGGCTTCAAAGGGAAGGATATTCTGACACATTACAACATAGATGAACCGAGAGGATACCACGCAAAGTGGAATAAATCAATCCCAAAAAAACCCCACAAACAAACACTGTATGGTTCTACTTAGATGGTATATCCAGAGTATTCAAATTCAGAGACAAGAAATACAGTGGAGTTGCTAAGCCAGGGTGGGGTGGGGTGCCTGGCTTGTTAGGTACAGAATTTTAGTATGGGAAGTAGCACAAGGTTCTATAGATGAATAGTGATGATGATTATATAACAATGTGAATGTATTTAATGCCACACTGTAACACTTAAAAATAAAGTACAGTTTACGTTGCACATATTGTAACACACAAACACACACCACTGCGGCAAAGGTTCTCAATATAGTCATATTTAACACTGTACTTTCTTTGAAAAGACTGGAACAGCAGCACAGAAAACCCTAGAAGGTGAGTAGTCACCTATGAAATGGAAACTTCTAGAGCGGCCCACGTCCCAAAGTGACTGGGGCTGGGAGACACACATCATGGCCCACTGGTGGGCCAGAGTAGGAAAAGACCACCACAGAGAGGTGATGAGGGGGTGCCAAGGTGTCAGGGCACAGGTGTCACTGGCAATCAGTACAGAGGGGGACTGTGAGTGTCCCAAAGAAAGAGAGAGCGCTGCAGTGCACGCCTACCCAGCTGGGCAACCTCAGGGGTCAGTTACCCTGTGGGCCTAGGGTTCCCATTAGAGAGACAGGGGAGATGACCCAGAAGTGTTAAGAAGATTAAGGACGTGGTGAGAGAAAGCTGATGTAGTGGAAAGAACTCAGAATGGGCTGCCTGAATTAGAGATTTGCTCTTCTATTTTCTAGTTGAATGATATTGAGCAAAGTGCTTAACCTCAGTTGTGCCACCTATTAAGCATAGCTGCACTGGCTTCGCAGGCTGTCAGTTAACATGTAGAGTATAGGAGGCAGCTAAAGTACTGGGAAGCTCCCAGAACTGCCGGTGGGGGTGGTGATAGTGTCTCACCTGTGCCTGGCCTCACCAATGTGCTTGGCCCCTTACTGCGGACTTGCTTGGGGCTCATGCCTGCTAGTGGTCTGAACCGCTGGAGAATCCAAGATGTGGACAGACAGGACCTCAGCCAGGTGATAGTCTTGGCATCAACTGTGGAGAGCTGGGACATCTAAGGAAGGCTGTGGGCCCAAGAACACCCTGCCCTGTGAGCCCTACGGCACAGAACTGGCCAGGGACAGAGCATTGTGGTCTGCGGTAACCCTTCCCTTGTAGGTCATCCGGCCCCGAAGCATAGCACTTCCTTCTGTCCCAAAGGGCTGCATGGGCCGGAGGCAGGCTTTCACTTCTGCACAGCTGTCCCTTCTGAGACCATGAGGTGCCACCCGATGCCCTTTCAGATCCCGCCAGCAGCTGTCACGTATACACAGTCACAAGCAGGCTACTGAACTAGCTAATGTAAACAAATTCTGCCTGCACAGTGGAAGCCTCGGGTGGGTGTGAAAGTGAGCACAGCCTCTCTTCAGACCGTGCCCACCCAGAGCTGGGCCAAGTGATCCCCACAGAGTGCCAGCCACCTTCCACAGCCACAGAACTCCAACCCACCAGCCCCCTGAGGCATTCACTCTTTTAAATGCTATATAAATGCAATTCATAAGATTATTTTTAAACACTTAACTATTTCATTCCCCAAAAAACTGATACCAAAGCCCCATGACAACTGCCCCATTTAGCCCTGCGGCTGCATGCACAGCTGGGGCCCACCCTTGCAGGACACTGTTCTCAGAATCCAGGTTCCAGGTGCTGCCAGTGGGTGCCTCTGCCAGCCGATCTTTGACCCTTACAGATCCAAGAAATCCTACAGCCCAGACAAAGCCAACCTGACTGTCACTGGTGGGCTCATTCCTTCCTGTCTTTTTCCTCCCCTTCCTATGTTGGTAAGAGAATTTAGAATTGTAACGTGTTGCTTTCCAGCTCCAGCTCTTAGAAGTTCTCTTGGGTCCATGAGCCTCAGAGCTGTCCTATACAACAGGCACTTAGGCTCAGACTCTGTCAGTAAAGTGTCCATCTGACCTCTGCTTTGGCCTCCCTACCAATCAGGATTCAACAGGATCTAAAGATGCCAAGTGCTGTCTCATTTTTTTCAAGGGCGACCTAGCCTCATTTTTCATAGCGCACTTCTTCACCTCCTGGGGACTCATATATACTAGAATGCACCACACCTTCTGCCAGGACATGCTGGGGATCCCTGCACCTCTGAGACACTGCTCCTTGTCAAACTGCCCAGATCTCCAGCGTTAGCTGGGCCAGCACACCCAGCTCCTTGCAGACCTTCTTCCCTACTAAATTGAGACCTTTGTCACCAGCAGGAGAACGGCCAGCTGCCATGCAGAGGGAAGCAGGCAGAGATGAGCATCTTTGGTGGGCGTCAGACGAGTCATTTCCAGGGCAAACCCCTGAGTGCTTGGCTGAGGGGTAAGGACTACTGCAGCTCTTGCCATCCTATTGCCGGGCTGCGATGCAGGGTGAGGCGTACTCAGAGCAGCTTACTCACAAGAGCAGCAGGAGGGGGGCCATGTAGGCCCCCCATGCAGATGAATGGATGCTCAAAAAAGTGGTCTATCCACACAATAGATATTATTTGGTTTTAAATGGAAGGAAATTCTGGAACATACTATAATATAGATGGATCTGGAGGATGTTGTGCTAAGTTAAGTGTGTAGTCACAAAAAAAGAAAGAAAAACACAGGCTGAGATGTAGCTCATAGGTGGGTCCTTACCTGGCATACACAAGGCCCTGGGTTTCATCCGCAGTATCAGAAAAAACATAAGTACCCACAGTAGTCAAATGGGAAGAGACAGAAAATAGCATGGCTACCAGGAGTTAAGAAAGAAAGCATGGGAAGTCATTGTTTAATGGGTATAGGGCTCTGTTTTATAAAGACAAGCTTCACAGCAATGTGGATGTGACATGCATTTAATATTACTAAACTGCATATTTAAAATGGTAAAATTATGCTAGGGTACATTACCACAATTAGGGAATTCTATTTTTATTTATTTATTTATTTTATTTTTTTGGCCAAACTGGGGATTGAACTCAGGCCCTTGTGCTTGCCAGGGAAGTGCTTATTCCACTGAGCCATCTCCCCAGCCCCAATTAGGGAATTCTAAAAGAAAATATAGAGTGGGCTACTTTGCAAGTAGATTAGTTATAACTACCTGTCTCCTACAGCTCAGAATTGCACAGGGAAGCATGTGAGACAGTCTGGAGGGGAAACCGTGAATGTGCGTGGGCCTGTTAACAAGCTACCCAGCCTCACCCCGTGTTTCCTGTGCCCTGGCCGGCTGGTCCCCTAGTCACTCAGATTTGCCATTGTCCTCACTGTATTCAGCCTGGACAGTTTATTTACCCAGTCTGTGCATTTGGGCCACCTGTCCCGCATGGAGCAGATGTCCCTTGGGGCTCATGAGCGCGCAGTCACGGCCATGAGCTGTGCCCCCCGCCCCCAGCAGACTGTCCGGAACCTTCACAGACCTCCCGAAGCCCCGTGAGGCTGGGTCAGCCTCATTTCCAGCCTCCAAGGAGGTGTGTTTGCTCTGCTCTGGAGAAAGGATCATAAGCCTTCCTCATGGAGTGCCCTGTGGCCCACCCCACCCCCACCCACCCCCTCCCACAGCCCCTGTGTCCCCACAGTTGTTGGGAGCCACAGTTGTATGACAAATGACTGAGGAGGTCTTGGGGACACATCTCATTCTGCAGACAGCATTGCGCCTGACCTAAACCTAAATACCCAGGCCCCAGTCTCCCTGGTGACACCTGAAGGCCCCGGTCTCCTGGCAACCAGGAACAATGGCCCCTGGGAAAAGCACACACAGTTGCAGAAAGGGCAGCCTTTTCTCTCTGTGTCCCTACATAGGATAGAGAGCTCTCTGGCTCTGCAGGCAGAAGCTGGAAGGGAATTTATACCACCAGGGACACTGCAGACCCCCAGGGCACCTCCCATCCAAGTCCTGAGCAGCAGGAGCTCTCCTGCCCGGGTGCCCTTTGCTGCTTGTCCACAGGACAAAAGCCCCTTTGCTCTGGCTCACCACCCCTCCTTTTCCTGGCAGGCACCCTTCCACCCTGCCCTAACTCTGTACTTCCTCTGCTGGAGCTAATACAATGTGTTCAGACTTTCAGTGACCTCTGTTGTCACCTTTTACCCGCAAGAGTGACATCTTCCTTTCCCTGTGATGTTCTGAGCCAGCTTCCCAGTGTGGTAATGTAGTCCTAAAGAGGAGAGGACATGGGCTTTGGGTAAATACCAGTCCCGGCCACTCACTCACTGTGAGACGTAGCCAAGCACCACACCAGGAGTCTTGACTCCCTATTCATGAACCAAGGACACAGCCCCTCCAGCTCTGTGGGGAAGGGTGACAGGAGCCTTGCACAAGGCAAATGCAGGTAGCATAGCAGCTGCCACCAACACCATTCTGTCTGCAGTCACAGCTCCTGCCCAGTAGACCCAGGGAACCTCAGTGGCCATCAGAGAGAACAAGGGTCCCAGGCTGCCTGTGCCCTATACCATACATAGCCCCAAACACACACATGTAGGAGGCTGAACTTCAGGAGTGCAGAGGCGTGGTCTCCGGGGTCCCCACAGAGGCAGGGGTCTCTGAGGACATTTTTAGGAACTTCTCAAAACTGGGAGATGTCTAGTGATTTCTAGATTTCTCACTGTGTCCTACAGGCTGAAGTTGGTGAAATGTAACTCTTGATTGCATGCTGTTTTTCCCCTTGTGGAGAAGGGGATGGAACCCAGGGATTTACCTACTTAGTGCTCACCCTACCCCTGAGCCTTTAAGCTTCTGGGATTGTTTGTTTATTTATTTATTTAGTACAGGGTCTTGTTACATAACTGACTCATAGTGATCCTCCTGTCTCAGCCTTCCCACTGCCGGAATTACAGGCATGCGCCACCATGCCTGGTGGCTGGTACGATGTGCCCAAGGTTTTAGGGCCAGCATGCCGTGTGGTACCCGAGATCAAACCTGAGACCTTGCTCTTGCCAGGCAGACGCTTAGACCACTAAGCTTCCTCCCTAGCCCAGAATTTTTTTGCCTCCCCCCCCTTTTTAATATATTTAGTACAGTGTCTATAGAGTCATACTACATAGATTGTACTCCGTAGTGAGTCTTCTGTTTGCAGCCTCCCGAGCACTGGGGTTATAGGCATGTGTGCCACCACGCTGTCTCAGCGTGCCCTGGGGGTGGGACCAGCACAGCATGTATGAGGCTTGAACCCCAGCCGTTGTGCTCTGCCTAAGCAGGTACTTTAAGCCACTAAGCTATCTGGCCAGCCCTTTGTTTGCTTTTTAATTCACTCATCATAGTCATCAAAAACCTTCCTCTGACTGACATTCTCAAAGAGATTTCCACAACACTAACTTCTTTTGTTGAGCCTGGGCCTCCACATTACCTCCCACTGCAAACCAGGCTGGAAGCAATAGGGAAGGGCTGTGGCTCAGATTTTATAGATGGGATGTTGGGGCACGGGAGACTCAAGGTCAAGGTGACAGAGGGCTAATGTCCCTTCTGGGACCAGGATTCAGTTGTGCACACACAGAGCTCAGCCTCCTCTATGGCAGAGAGGTAAGGTCGTAGAGCATCACCTACAGGAACAACAGATACCTGGCATAGAGAAGCAAAAGTGACCCCAAATCACAGACACAGAAGACAGGCAGCAAGAAGACCACAGCCAGAAAATGCCAAGGCTGAGAACGTAGCAAAGCAAGAGGACTCTGGGAGGTCCCACATGCAGGGGAAGAAGGGACAAGACCTCAGGTGTCGCAAATCTAACTTCCCAGAGCAGGACAGGCACACACCAAGCAAACAGCCCAGTGCCAGTGAGCCGGGGCCAGAAGGCTGCCCTCGAGGCCCTCCCCAGGAGGCCCGCTGTGGCTGCTCAAGGCCTGCTTGCTCCAGCTCACCTGCTGTGCCCAGGCACCATGACCCTCCCTAGGTCCTTACAGCTCAGAGTGAGGGAGCTTGGCCTTCAGTCTCTGTCCTGGAGGACAGAGTTCAATCCGTACCCCCAGCTACCTGAAGTTTTGAATAAAACTCTTCTTTTGTTCATCGACTCCTGCTCCCAGCAAGACCTGTCTGTCTGTTCTAGAAAGCAGAGATCACATCCTTTTTAATCACTGCTCCACCCTAGAGACCAGAATAAGGCACAAACAGAAATATCTGTTGAGTGTGCTGCAAATGAAATGTTAAAGATCAAATCCAGGAAAAGCCAGAGGCCCAGCCTGAGGCAGACCCCTGCGGCCTGCAGACTCAGAAGCTCAAGCTCCATGCAGCAAGCCTGGCCTGGCAGCCTGGGAGATGCACCTACCTAACTGCCAGGCAGTCTGTAGCCTGTCTTCTGCCATCGGTGACCACTCAGCTGGTAAACATATGGGCCTAAGATACAGAGGCCCAGCAACCACACACTCCTTAGCTTCTCCCTGGGAAAATAGATGGGACCACACAACTCCCCCTCCCTGGGAGGGAAGCTCCAGCAGGATGCAAGCACCCTGCCAAGCCAAGGCCTGGAGCTGCTGCTGCTGCCGCTGCCTCGACCCTGCCAGGGGCTCACACACCATCACCGCCTCCGTCAACTGCACTGCAACCCAATGAACTGAGGTCAGCTATGATCCCCGTGTTTTAGATGAGGAAGTAGTTGGGTGGGGGTGTTGTCTTTTTGGTCCAAAGTAACATGGCTAAAAATAGCAGCAGCAGACCTTGAGCCCAAAGCCAGGCACTCACGACCTCAATGCACAGAGCCTAAGTGCAGGGCTTGCTTGGGAAGATGGGAGCGAGAAGCAGAACTGGATCCCATGAGAAACTGCAAGGCAAGGTCAGGGTGAGGCAGGCTCAGCACCTTGGAACTGGAAGCTGAGCACAAGGGAAGATGTCCAAGTGCAGCAGATGCCCGGGAAGACAGCCGCAGGCCCGGGAAGACAGCCGCAGGCCCAGGAAGACAGCCGCAGGCCCGGGAAGACCAGAGGGCCCAACCTGAGCCCAGTGCAGAGGCAGGCTGAGGTGAGCCCAGCAGCTGTCTGGATGCTGTCACTGGGCATGGTGCTCCGGGTCTCTCCCTAGGAGGCTGCTCAGCCAAGTGAGGACTTCTACACAACTTCCCTCCTACTTCAGAAAATGATGCCTGAGACCAGAATGGGCTGGGCAGATGAAACTGTTTCCCTGGGCCTGGGAAGAGAGAATTCTATTGTACCTTCCCTGAAGAAAAACTGTGCTGGGGAGATAGAGGGATGGTGGCTAGCCATCCTGAATTTCTGACCCCTTTGGGGTGATGCTGGATGGGGCCTAGGGCTGGCCTGAGGTGTCAGCATATATATTAAACATCAAAAGAATGGGGACACATTGATAAAACCTCATTCTGAAATCGCATAGGTCACTATGGATTTGTCCAGGCCATAGAATACAGAATACCAGCTGGGCCTTCGTGTACACTGTATGATCTGGGTGACCAGGACAAGTTGCTGTAGGTCCATGTACTGTAGCACACACTGCACTAGTAGAGAGTGTTGGTAGTGGGGAAGGTTCCGCAGGGACAGGGGCAGAAATCCCTGTCCCTCCCACTCAGTCTCCTCACCTGCAGTACTTGGCATTGAATACTGAGCTCTATCTCCAACCCTTTTTATTTTTGAGACAGGGTCACTCTAAGTTGCCCAGACTGGGCTTGAACTTGTGATCCTCTTGCTTTAGCCTTCCAAGTTGCTGGGATTGGAGGTGAGTGCCGCCATACTCAGCCTTCTACTCAACTTTGCTATGAACCCAAAATTGCTCTAAAATACCTATTTTTTCAAGTTGGTGGATTCACGATGAAGCGAAGGAAGTTTATACTTCAAGACCCTTTACCTGCAATCACACCTTCTCCAAAGTGAGTGGGTCGTAAGCCACACATCCATATGGCATTATTCATGTTGTGAATTTTGTCCAAATATTTTTATCCTTATTTTTAGAAATTCTTCCATCAAAAACAAAAACAAAGTAAAACAAAACTAAGGCTTTCCCCCTACCTCAGAAAAAAAATCTCTTTAAATAAAAATATAAATTAAATCATCTCTGCTGGGCTTTTCCCAGAATACTGGTAGGTGTGACCTGGTCCAACCAGAAGTGCTGCTACTGCTGAGAAGCAAGCAGAAATGAGTGGCCACTGATGTCAGAGCTTTCTCGGGGTGGAGGTAGACTTCTGGTGTACGAGAGGAAACACGACGTTCTCTGGACAAGATGAGACAGGCCTGGAATGACACTGAGCCCTGGGGGGGCTCTCAAGGTGTGGTCTGGTAAGAATAGGGGCCACTGGAGAGACTGACCAGGGCCGGGTCCTCTCGGTTAGAGCCAAAACAGGCAATGGGCAAGGGTTTGACCTCTCCAAGACTGATGCTCTAGTCTGAATAAATGAGCTGGAAAGGCCACCTCCCTCCCACCTGAACTGCAGCCAGGTGTGTCTGCAACGTAAGTGAATGGGAGAAGAAGCTTTTGGCTGATTTAGTTCCAGTCCCTTCATCTGCATTTTATTTCCTCTTTTTTTAATATATATATATAGTACCGGGTCTACAGGGTCTCATTGCACAGATTGGACTCATAGTGATCCTCCTGTTTTCAGCCTCCCAAGCACTTGCACTACAGGCGTGCTCCACCACGCCCAGTCCCAATGGCCATCTCAGCATGCTGCAGGGGCAGGGCTGGCATGGCAGGCATTTTATTCCCTGAAAAATAATGTTTTCTTCCTAAATAGTGCAGGAAACCCTTCCTAGCATCTTGATAGCCAGGCAACATTGTCAGCTGAAGCAATGTGGAGAGGGACACTGTCTTTGTGGCCCATTTCTTTCAATGGAAAAAAACTCCACGTTTGACAGCCAGAGTAAATTTATGGAATCTCAAGCACATTTGGTTGTTTAATTTTTCTTGCTTAAAGAAAGGGGGGGGGGGGCAGGGAGATGGCTCAGTGGAATGTGCGCTTCCCTGGCAAGCACAAAGGCCTGAGTTCAATCCCTGATTCTGAAGAAAAAAAAAGCCTACAAATCAACAAAAATCACTTTTGGAAAATTCTTCCCTAATACATTCTAAGGGTAGGATGAGGATTAAGGCGCTAGTTTGGGGGAATGTAGTTGTTTTCTGCTGCTCCCTGCTTACCATTTCTTGATGGTCCTATTGTTGTCACCATCTCATGTAACCTATACTCAACAATCTGAACTTAGTCCTTACTCAGCCCTTTCTCCAGATGAAAAAACTGGATCTCAGCAAGAATATGCCACCTACCTCAGGTCACCTGGCCACTAAGTAACAGAGCTGCTGGATTCCAAGTCCAGACACTTAACTTCCAACATTATGCCTGATCCCCAATCAAGGTTATTTTGGCAGGGCTAGAGACACAACCCAAACTCTTACCTGTATCATGTCAACAGAAACTGTTACAGGCTCCCAGCACAGAGCCTTGGGGTCACAGGGGCTGCAGAAATCACAGCTGTCCCCTGCATCCATGGCTACCATCAACAGATGGCACTGGTCATGCTCTGTGGGAGCCCAAGGGACAGTCACTGTGATCTGCGGTCAGTGTTCAGATGACCAGTTGTCCACAGCCATCCCCCAGGGACAACTGAGGTCATATGCCATGCCCAGATGGCTGTGAAAGATGCTATTACAAATCATCAATAAACGAGCTTCAGCTCTTGCTTATGCCATTTCCTGTAAAACCTGTTAAAAACCATTTCTGGTCCATTGTTTACCATAAATGGAGCTGTGAGTTGCAGGAAACTGGCTTGCTTTTTCCAATCACCTTTGAAGGAGGAGGAAGACATTCATGCCCCCAGGTGTAGTGAGGACGGTTCAGCGCATCTGAGATAGGAGAAGCTGAGTGGGGAAGGAGGCTGTGTGGGAACAGCTGCGCAGCTGATGCATGTGTGTCTGTCCCTGTGAAATATTCACTTAGTAGTTCACTCCTATTTATTTCCATTCACATCCCTTTTTTCTTTTGCACTCCATGGTCACTGTGAGGGGAAGAGCCAAGCTATAAGCTAGCATCAAGTCCTCACAACTTGTGCTACCCACTTGAGAAAACAGTGTCACAGGCAACGTGCAGCCAGCACTCTGCCTAAGCCGAAAGACCATACCTGGTCCATCCAGATACAGCCCAGGCCCAGCGAATGACTGCACACAGTAAGCTTGCAATGAGTCTGTTGGGTACATGAACCCATCTATCCTTCAGGGAGGCCAGGCCTGTGACCCCCAAGGCCAAGTAGGGGGAGGAGACTCAGAAAAAGTACTCCAGCCTTCCCATCACCTTCCAGGTGGACACTCAGCACAAGGCAGAAGGACCTGGGGCCTGAGAGCTGCTTCACACCCACAAACCGGGATAGCAGGTGCTCAGGCTCCCACCCATGGCCCAGAACCCTAAGGAGGCCCTGCAGATTCCTGTGTGAAGTGCCCTGTCCCTTCTTAATGGTTTCCAAATGCTCTCAAAAGGGGAACCATTCACACTCAAGAGACATAAATAAAAAATGGTTTTTCTTTCTTTGTTTTCTGAAAAAGAGTATTACTAATCGATCAAAATTAGTTGGTATGACAGAGACCCAATCCCTCTGCCAACTGGCTCACTACTCTGGACTCTGGGGCACCCTGGGTTGTCTGGGGACCCTTGTGGAACCCATAAAAGTCCAAGTACAAGCTACTAATGGCTTCCTCCAAAAGCCCCCAGGGAATAAATATTGTCCCCTTTAGGAGCTGACATATCCAAAGAGTCCTCCTAAAAATGGTGTGCAGGGTTCCAGGACTTTGGGTGACTGAGGAGCCCTGCTCTCTGTCTGCATCCTCCTACATGCGGCGCCAGGGTGCCGCAAGCACCGGCCCCCGACCTCCTGCCAACAAGCTGGGGACTCCAGAAGTCAGCAAAGCCTCTCAAAGAAGAGAAGGCCCTGGGGTGATGCCAACTGCAGGGTCTCAAAAGGAACCCCTCTGCTTTGTGCCTGTCTCTGGCATTTAGCCTGAGGGTATCTGCTCCTCTCAGTCTTCCCTAGTACCCTGCAGAGTAGTGAAACCCCAGCATGACTTTTCCCCTTCTAGCCATCCCTCACCATGGCCACATTCCTGGGAGCGGGAACATCTCAGGCTTTGGCCATGAGGAGGGTGAGAGGATCCCTCTCTCGCTGCCAAAAGGAATGTCACACCACCAGAATTTCTATGCCAGCTTGCCTTGTACCAGCCTTTCCCAGGTTACCTCCCCACCCATTACTGCCCCATTAGTTGCCATGTGTTTTCCCCTAACTGTCACCAACCCACACTGCCTCTTTGTTAGCCTGCGACTCTCAGGCTGCCCCCTCCCCAACAAGGGACACGACTTAAACTTCTCATTGTGAATTATTTCCTCTCTCCTGGGCCTCCTCCCAGAGCCCTCCTCCCTGCCCAGTGCCATTAGTAAAACAAACCCGCTAAAGGAAATTCTCTGCTGTGTGCCCAGCTTGAGTGGACCCCAGACCTGCCCAGAGCCCCTCGTTCTCCATGCACACACTTCCCCCCTTATTGGTATTCAGCCAATCCCCTCCTTTCCTAACCCTTCCCTGCTCAGCCGCCTGGATCTGTGCTCTGCCGACAGAAGGCCTTTGTTGAAGGAGCAGAGGGGCGCAAACACCAGAGCTCCAAAGACAACCAGTCAGCTTCAAAGGAGGAAGTGAGTCATTGCTCTGAGGATTTCCAGGGCCGGGAGGGGCAGCGGGTGGCTCCACGGAGCACCTCTGTCCCTACTAATCCTGAGGGCTGTTTTGCCCAATGAGAAATCTTTCGTTTTTTCACAGATCAGGCATCTTTCTGAAAGCAATTTGTTGACTTTTATTACTTCAAATTTATCTGTAAAATGTAAGCCAAAATTCAGGTCTGGTGAATGTTTATTACACAGGTCACCGGAGCCCCTTTGCTGTAAGGGCGGCTCCCAGCCCTGAGCCCCGACAGAGACGGGGACACCGAATGCTCATCTTCTGCCAGGTTCTGCAACTGCAGGCACAGTGCTGTCCCACACATGCCTCACAAGTGTCCGCTGCTCCACAGCTCAGCTTCCCCGGGCCCCAAGGCCAAGCTCCCCAGCATCCTGCCCCACAGCCCCGGCAAAAGCAGATCCAGCTACTCCTCAGACTCTCCCAGCGAGGAGGCCTCAGGGCAAGCAGCCCACCCCCAGCACAGCACAGCCCACTGCCCCAAACCTTCTGCCCACCACAACCAGCTTCTGGAACAAATTGGGAACAAATGGGCTCCCTCATCCTCACGCCAGCCCTTTACATAGCTTGGAAAATCACTCTTGGGGTTCCTCTACATTTTCTTTTCATCACACCAAACAGCCTCAGGCCACCTGACTCCATCTCACATGAAGTGGTTCCCAGATGGCTCCCAATGTTCGCTCGCCACCCTCCTCCAGAGCGTGCGAAGTGGCCTGCCCACAAACACAATAAAGCGCAGATGCCGGTACTGAACATTACTCTCTGGATGTGCGTGGATCAGCAGACTACACGGGACCACCCCCATCCTGCAGGGGGCCCTTGGCTCCATTAGTTCAGCTCAAGGCTGCATACCCTCTTTCAACCAGCTCACCACACATTGGACTCATCTTCAGCTTGAAGCCAGAACAATTTTCCTAAGAAGGGCTGCCGAGCCAGACCTCCCCACCTGGTGCTAGGACAGTCATGTTAGAGTTATCAATATTTAGCTTCACTTCATCTATTCTTTTCTCAAAGTTAAAAAAAAAAAAAAAAGAAAAAAGAAAAAATTTGAAAAGGGGCTGGGGCTGTAGCTCAGTACAAAGGCCTTGGAGTTCAAGTATTAAATAATAATAATAATAACCACAGGCCAGGGAGATAGCTCATAAATACCTGCCTGGTAAGTACAAGGTCCCAAGTTTGATCCTCAGTACCTAATAATAAGAATAATAGTAACCACAGTGCCTTTACCAAGTGCTCCATACAAATCATCCACTCTCCTCACAATACCTCCCAACACCTCACAGAGGAGGAAACAGATACAATGAAAGGAAGTCACCTGCCCAGGGTCCCATATCTAACAGTCCTCACGATCATCGGAGGAAAAAGGAAGATCCATGCCAAGACGCCTAGTATCAACCTGGTCCCGCTGCTAGCGACTTTATCCTTTAACGGTACCTGAAGCCAGGTCAGTGTGCTCAGAGCACCACAGCTCCAAGCAGAGGGGTGCAGCCATGCTTGCAGCCACTGAGGGGCACAGTCCTCTAAAGAGAAGAGACCGTGTGGCAGACAGAATGCTGTCCTCTGCAGACCTCCATCTCCCAAAGCCTGGAACCTGCGACTACAACACTTTCTGTGGCAAAAGAGGCTTGGCAAACACGATTCATGGAGAGGTGAGCCACCCTCATGCAGGGCGCCCAGGCCATCGCCCCTGACGCGCAGTAGACTGGATTGAGCCTCTAAAGCGGCACTGACACTCAAACAACTAGCTTCATATCTCTGGACCGCAAGTCAAAGCCAATCACAGGTCAAGTAAAACAGGATTGCTAAACAACATTCTGTCTACCAAATGCATCAAGCCCCACCCACTGCACAGGAAATATTACAAAGAATTAACAATTAGGATCACATAGAATTAAAACACTTGTGCACAGCAAAGGCAACAACCAACAGAATAAAGAGACAACCTACAGAACTGGAAAAAATTTTATAGCTATTCTTCATTTATTATTATTATTATTATTTTTTGGCAGAACCAGGGATTGAACTCAGGCAGTTACACTTGCCAGGGAAGTGCTTATTCCACCGAGCCATCTCCCCAGCCCCTACAGCTATTCTTCAAACAAAGGAATATAAGTCAGGGATAGTGGTGCACATCTGTAATCCAAGCACTTGGAAGCTGAGGCAGGAGGATCACTGCAAGTTCAAAAACCAACCTGGGCCACAAAGTGAGCCCAAGGTCAGCCTGAACTGCATAGCAAGATCCTATCTCAAAAAAATAAATCAACCAATAACAAATGTCCATGGGGCTATGGAGGAAAAGGAAGCCTTTTCCATTGCTGGTCAAAATGTAGCAGTACGACCACCACAGAGATCCATATGCAGAGTCCTCAAAACCTACAACTAGGGGTTCCATTGGACCCCACTGTTCCACTCGCAGACATCTTCCCCAAGAGGTATAGGACCATACCATGGTGATACACACATCTGTGTTTATAGCAGCACAGTTTATAATAGCTAAATTTTGGAAACAGCCCAGATGCCCATCAACAGATGAATAGATAAAGAAAATATGGCATTTATATGTAATGGAGTATTACTCTATGATAAAGAAGGCTAAACTCAAGTTACTTGTAGGCAAATAGATATACCGTAAGATAATCTTAAGTGAAATTGGACACACAAGTTTAAATACCACCTTATTTCTCTTGTGCGATGAACTCGAAGGGTAAGCGGGGTGCATAATGGAGAAGAGATGCTGGGAAGTAGGAAGGATGTGCTCAAGATGAGGGAGGAAGGCAAGAGGAAAGAAAGCAGCAAGGAAGGGAAACTGGGAACAAGGCTTTTGTTGGTGGTAAGGGAAAGAGAGCTGAAGGGAGGGGAGGGGAGCAGGAAAAAACAAAACAAGTTGTGTTATGTACAGGTACAAATCCCCTGTGATGAATGTGATCAATATGTCTGATTAATATGTACTCATGAGTAACAGAAAGTTAAAGAAAAAGAATATACTCAATGGCATAGCTAAATGAAAAGACAAAAATACCGACAACACAGTAACCCTTCTCCTCCAG
Organism: Ctenomys sociabilis; assembly: GCA_004027165.1. Taxonomy (NCBI): domain Eukaryota; kingdom Metazoa; phylum Chordata; class Mammalia; order Rodentia; family Ctenomyidae; genus Ctenomys; species Ctenomys sociabilis. The sequence continues at coordinate 90,250 of PVKA01004883.1, forward strand.
CCTTTGGGTGGTGCCTGCAGTAGAGAGAGGGCCAACTTGCAGGCTTGCTGGCCACCCATCAGGGAAGCCCAGGGCTCAGAGTCCCTGATGAGCCTGCCTGGGGCTGGGCCTGGGCCCAGGTCCTGAGGGATCTGAGGAACGTCAAGCACCTGACCCTGGGTCCAGCCGCCAAAAGGGAATGCCCATCTGCAACCAAGGGGATTAAGCAAAGGTGAGCTCTCCATGTCCGTGGTGTTACTCAGCCAGCCAAAGAATAGCCATTTTGGCACATCCTACAACACAGAAAATACTCAGAAACCCAATGCTAGTCAGGTACAATAGTGCACACCTGTAATCCCAGCTCTCAGGAGGGTGAAGAGGAGGAGCACAGGGAATCTGAGGCCAGCCCAGGCTATATAGTGAGTTCAAGGCCAACCTGAGCTACTAGACCCTGCCTCAAGAAACAAAAATAAATGAAAAGAGCAGCCAGGGAGATGACTCAGTAGAATAAGCACTTCCCTGGCAAGCACAAGGGCCTGAGTTCAATACCTGGTTCTGCCAAAAAAAAAAAAAAAAAAAAAAAAGTTAAAATGTAACGCTAAGAGAAATAAGTCAGTTAGAGATAGTCAGGTACCATGTGAGTTCATCTGAGTGATGTACTTGGAACAGGCAAAGACAGAGAGTTGAACAGAAGTCCTCAGGTGCTAGAGGTAGGGGTGTGAGGCATTGCTTAATGGGAAGAGAGGTTTTGCTGGTATGATGAAAAATGTTGGGTACAGACAGTGCTGATGGTTACACAACTTTTTGAGCACATTTGCTGTCACTGAGTTGCGTATTTATAAATAGTTTGAATGATTAATGTTATATATCATTTACCACAATTTTAAAAATGGAAAGAGAAGGGGGAGCTGAGGAAACAACAATCCATTATATCTAGGAAAGGAGGCCCTGAGGAAGGGGCAACAGAGGCAGGATTCAGGGCAGGCAAAGGAGAGTCTGAGGCCAGCAGTATGTAAGCCTCTCCTCCCAGCTCATCCTCAGTGCAGAGAATCCAGGGAAGGGGTGAGGCCCACCTCCTCCCAGTCCCCTGCTGTTCCAAAGCTCTGTGGCTCCCTCTGCCTACCACCTGTTCCAGACACCTCATTCTAGAACATTCTAAGTCTAGAACCCATCTACACTTCTGTCCAGGCTGAGCTCCACACAACTCGCTAGTATCTGAGGCAACTGCCATCCCAGTCTTACAGCCACTCTTCTTCTGGAAAGTTCTTCACTCTTCTCCCACCCACCGGACTTCCATAACTCAGTACCAGACACTTCATGAGCAATCTGTCTTCCTCTCATCTCTCTAGTTTCTCCCATTTTCTTAGATGAAGACTGTGGGAGGCCTGGTGAGTGAGCACACAGCCTCTGGAGTCATGCTCAGTGTCCCAAGCCTAGTTCCGGCAACAGCTAGCCACACCACAGATCTACTTAATCCCTCTGGCCTCGATTCTCCCAGCTGCAGAAGGGGCTAATAATAGCTAGCACTCATCGCACAAGACTTCACAAACTGTATTTGGCATGTACACACCTGACAGATGGTAATTATTATCATGACAATTACTTATTGCTTTGGTGCTAAATTTCATTTTAAAAAATATTTGCATGTTAGCTCATACTTTTGTAAGTGCCCTATTCAACCAAAAAAATAAACCCTGTGTCTCTAACCTTTCTCTGTTTCCCAACTGTGCCCTCTTACACGCACACCTCTCTACTCAGAATCTTCTCTGTGCTTGGGAATCAGACTCAGCCAGATCTCTGCGGCACTGCAGACAGGACAGACTTTCGCACCTTGGGCCCTGCACAGTGGGCTGACGACACTGACTTCACTGGGCGTTCTCCAGGCCCCCTGGGGTTCCCACGCTGTCTGTGCTTGTGAAGGCCTGCGTGGTTCTGCACCCACCAGAGACAGAGCGGGCTGCAAGGCCTGCGGCACGGTGCCAGGGCTGTGCTCAGGACTCTCATCTGTGCTGGGTGCAGCAGCACGCCCCAGCACGTGGACGTCAATCTCGGGCTGCTGTTCTCTCCAGAGGCCCAGTGGGACACTTTTTCGCTCCAGCCTTGACAGCAGGCATGAAGGCAATGATTGGAAAGCACTTTCAGAGGCCCAACGCTCCATAATTGCCGGCTCATAATCCCAGATTGTTCTCAGCGTGGCTGAGGGAGGTGGGGCGCCTGCTCTCAGTGCCTTGGATCACACACTGAAACCAGGCCCTGCAGAAGCTCACAGGGATTCTAGCCACCGGGTTCCAGCCTGAGGCTTGTCGAGCGTGCCAGAGAACAAGGCTTCTCAAATAGGGACCCAAGAAAAGGGGGATCTATAAAATGGCCCGTCCTTCCACATGGAAAAACCCAGGATCCCTGAGGGCCACGACCCTAGCCAAGTATACAGAGTCCACCAAAAAGTGTGTGCATACTTCAACACTTTGCCCTGCTAATATATGTCCGGAAGCTACGACCACCACTCAAGCTCCTCTTATAACTGTGGAGGCCAAAGGTGATTTGTATTAATCTCATGGAAAAAAAAAATAATAAATAAATAAAAATCCTCTAGGGCTGGCCAAATAGCTCAGCAGATTAAAGCACCTGCAAGCAGGCACCAGGGCCAGAGGTTCAATCCCTGGGCCTGCTCTGCCAGCCCTGTCCCTGGGGCACACTGAGATGGTGAGGGAGACTGGGCATGGTGGTGAATGCCTGTAATCCCAGCTCTTGGGAGGCTGTAAATAGGCAGATCACTATGAATCCAATCTAATAGTGAGACCCTGAATACCCTGTAGACCCTTCCTAAAATACAGAAAAATAAATGTGTTAATCTCACAATGTCTTAATAAATTTAGTATTAAAATATTTATACAAGTTTTTCTTTTTCTGTGTATGCATACATTTTGCAGGCCCTCTATTTTTATAAACTCCTACAAGACAACCCACACTCAGTTTGGGAACTGATGGTTAGCGGTAAGCAGGGTAGACCTGGGGCAGAGTAGACCTCAGTTTGAATCTCAGCTCTGGCTTTTACTGCCTAAGAACTCCAGCATGTCACTAGGTCCCCAAGATACCAAATAGTGTTCCCTGATAAAATATATTTATAAAGATTTCACAGTCCAGCTGGTAAGAGAGCTCAGCCATCTAAAGTGCCTACTTAGGCAGGCGCAGAGGACCAAGGTTCGATCCCCAGCACCACATACCATGCCAGCCCTGCCTTGAGGGCAGGCTAAGCCAATTAAAAAAAAAAAAAAAAGATTTCACAGTCAAATAAGTTTGGGGGTGCTATACTCGCCATTGCCACTGAGATAATTCATGTAAATGTAGTCAAGGGCTGGAAATCCCCTGGCAGGCCCTGCTTGAAACAGCAATTCCCTTACTGTCCAGGAAAGGAAGCTGCCTTCTATGAGGCCAGGAGCAGCCTATAGGCTCCCTGTCTCATGGGACACAGCCCAAGAAGCTCCTCCCTGGGAGAAGAGAAGCCTAAGGAGTGAAGGATTGCAGCCTCCTGTCCCAAAGGGCCCTGGGGCAGTTCCGGCAGGAAGGAAGCCCTGGACCAGCAAGGCCTGCTCAGAGCTGCACCCCTCACACGCCTGAGCTCTGCGGCTCAGGACATGTCACAATAACGAGGTCACCTTCCTGCTTCGGGTAATTTCCCTGAGAGGGAAGACAGATCCATTTTTAACAGGTTTTCAGTTCAGCAGAAAATGCCCTCCTGCCTCTGAGTGAGGTGGGGGCCAGCGGGCCAGGAAGCTTTGTTCTTCTGACCAGTGCTGACAGTTTAATTAAACCCAGCTTGAGACAGGGTCGCAGGGGTCAGGAATCCTTCAACAAGGCTCGGGCAAAATCTCAGACACCACGTCTCCCCATCCACCAGGCCCCTGTTAATGAGTTATCGTGGTCCTTACAGAAGGGGTATAAATAAGGGGAAATAAATGCCCTGGGCTACCTTTAATCACCCACCCCCACCCTTTCCAGGCTCAGCAGAGATGCAAAAGGCTGATCTTGTCAAGACCAATATTGGTTTCAAAGTGAAAAGGAAACCCAGAGGAACTGAGTTCTCACAAGCACCTCCGGATGAGAAAGGGATACAGCCTGCCAGAGGAGTCAGATGGGGAGGCCGGACGTTCAGGGCTAGGCACTGACACTGTCCTGCCCCTACCTGATAATGGGAGGAGATGGGACTGTAGTCACCTTTCAATTGTGTCCCTCTAGCACCAACCTCAACCTCCAAACTGTGAAAACAACGTCTGGAGGGGCTGGCTAGGAGCTGATGGAGCAGACCCCAAACCCATGTAGCCTGCTATTTGTCTGTAACTGCTCCCTGTGAGAGACGTGGACACGGCAGGCCAAGCATCTACCTCCCCGCCCCTACGTAGGTGCCATGGAGCACTGAGGAGAGATGTCACCTCCAGGAAAGGCAAGCCACACTTACCTGTCTCACACAGTGATCACTCCAGAGCTCTCAGCACCTAGTACCCAGCCTGCCTGTTGAAGGCCCTCCAGAACTGTGGGATGAATGGGTAGGTGGTAGCAGGCAAATGTTGGGAGCAGTGCATGAATAGAGGGTGGAAGGGGTGGCGTGGGGTCAAGAGTCCGAGTAGGTTTGTAGAGCTGCATTGGTAGTAAGTGCTGGGGGTTGCTGCGTCACTGTATGGAATACGTGCAGGTGGGCAGATAGATGTGAAGGAGCCAGGTAGGAGGGAAAGGGGTGAAAAGATAAGTAGCCGCAGCAGACGAGAGGCTTGACTGCTGGCCTGGTAGGTGGACAAGCTAAAGGCTGG
>PVKA01004884.1:0-95023 GCA_004027165.1 Ctenomys sociabilis
AAGAAACAAAAAAAAAAAAATTAGGTTCTAAGTAATTCACATCTGTGAGCCAGATTTGCTTATAGGCCTCTGACCAGTGGCCCCTGCTGCAGAGTGCTTTGTAAACATGACCGGCTGTGACTGGAGGTCCTGGAATTTATAATAACCTCCCAGGAGCCTTTCTGTCAGGCTCCTTTTAGGAATACATCTGTGTTTGTTTTGCTACCCTGAAACCCCTCTGCCTCCAACATATACCAGACCTGTTTTGATAGACTCCAGGGACTTTGAATCTGTGCCACATAATTTGGAGAGATTCAAAATCCAGGCATGCAGGTGGGCTGGAAGGTGTATTTTCTTAGAGGGGAGATTGGAGAGAGGGTGTTAAGCAGGTCAAGGTAGAGACTTTTTGTTATCAAACAGTACCTTGAGTGCCTCTAGCAGTTACTGAACCATTGGGATAAAAATGACCCATTGTATACCTATAGGCTCTGTGTATTTCTTAGGAATAGTTCTTCATGACCTTTTTAAAAATTTTTGTTGCAGAGAAAAGAATTCGATGTGGACACACTCAGTAGGTCAGAGCTGCGGATGCTGCTCAGCGTGATGGAAGGGGAGCTAGAGGCCAGAGACCTGGTCATCGAGGCCCTGCGGGTAAGATCATTCTAGATATGGCCTCCTCCATGTGTCATTTTCTTTCCTTGTGGGACCAGTGGTAGAACTTGTTTTCCTTAATTTTTGAATAAAGTAGATTTAAAAGATTATATCAGGTTAAAGTGTGCCCCTCACCCCATGTACCATCCCCAAACCTTTGAGGCAAATAGACTCTGATGGTCACTGAACTATGAGTGATGGAGGACAAGTTATTAAATACGGGGGCTGGAGAAGTCCACTGTATTAATTCAGAAACCTTTTTCAGTTTTGTGTGCTTCTTTGGTTAGCAATATATATTTTTAGAAAATTATTGATTTAACGTGTTGCTGAGGGCAATGAAGAAAAATGAACAATCATTTAAAAATACTGATAATCTTTTTCCTTATAAATTACATACTTTTTTAATTTTCAGAAACTTAAAAGTAATTGCATATGTAGTGTATCTTCAAATTATTATCTCTTATAGTAATTAAAAAAAATTTCATTATAGCTTGCAAAGTATGTACTTAAAAGCCTCAATAAAGTTTCCTTTTTGAGAAACCCAACGTTGATTAAACTTCCTTGGTGTCATACTACTGGCACACTGCAGATCTTGTAATGTGTTGCCATCTGAGTCAAGTGTAAAATTGTGTTCTTCCCTCTATTTCCTGGCTTTCAAAATTATAGGTAAAGTATGAGCTTTAGCTTATTTTTGGAGGGAGCATTTTCTCAAACTATATCTGAAGGAGTTTATTTTGACATAAGAAATTCCATAGAATGTCAGCAAGTTGTTGCCTGAGACAAGAATTTATCTGGTAAAACAAGGCAGGTAGGAGTGGTAGAAAGTGAGCCATGATGGAGAAGGTGGATATGGTGGGCCCTCATCATGGGGAACATGGGACAGTTCCAGAGCTCAGGTCTTTAATATATTTCCACAGGTCAGAAGTTGGTACAGTAGGTACATGATGACCCTACAGTTGGATGAAGGGGAGTAACTTCTGTGGAATAATGGAAATATACGGGTAGCATCAGCAAGCCAATAATAAGCCAAAAGTGTTCCCTTATGAGCCCCAGGTTTCCCCAGAAGCCACTTGTGCAGTTGATCGCGTGAGGGATCCATCCTTTTGCACGCTGGTAACATAGATATTCTTGAATGAAGTTTTTGGGAGAGATGCTGAGGCGATAACCAGGACTGATCTGCTTCGCTTATAAGAGTAAAATAAAGAAGGAATCTCAGTGAGATGGTGACCTAGCTAAGGTCGCAAAGGTGGCATGTGTAGGAACCTTCAGCCACATTTTCATGCAACCTCCCCCTAAACTTGGGAATAGGGAGACTTTTGGACACAGTGGAGTGCCGGCTTACCATAAAGAAAGAACTGTGAGTCATTTGTGGGAAATGGCTGCACCTTGAGAACAAAACGTTAAGTGAAATAAATAAGGTACACAGGCATCAGTATGACCTGGTTTCTTTTATGTGAGAAATCTGAGTTCTCAATAAAGAAAAGAAAAGAAGATAGCTATTAGGAAGGAGGGAGACAGATCTTCCTCAAATGGGAAAGGAACCAAAAGATGGGGGGGAGGAGAACGGGAGGGGATGAAAAGGGAATGAAGATGTGTTAAGTACCTTCGTTACCACTACATGAGGAAGGTAAACATTACTGCAGATATGTGCTACTAAAAATCAAATCAAGAATTGTGATTTACTTTAATATTCAGGTGATTGTGCATTTTTTAAGAGGTGTTTTTTTTTTGTTTTGTTTTGTTTTAGTCTTGTCTTTGGTTGTGCTATACTTTAGGATTTATTTTTGTCTCTGTGAGGGAGAATTAGTGTACTTGGTCTTGGTGTATATATTACAGCATTTAAACAAGACAAAATACTTCTCCCCAGGAGGGCAAATTGGCTTTAAGGCATAATTAAACACAAGTGGGTGAAGAGAAAGCCATCCCAGTTATAGTTTAGGGATTGTGAAATTGCAAATTACCTTTTTTATGGTAACTCCTTTTACTGAGGTATGATGGGAAGAAGGAAAACCAGGGTTGAAGAGAAGGACCAAGACACGCAGGTCACTGTCAAGCTATGAGGTGGCTTACACTTTGTCATTTTCCTGTAGTCGTAATTATCTGTGGCTCTTCTGTGGAGATTACTGCCAGTCCGGCCATAGAGACAGGAAGAGATTGCCCTGGGCCCCTCTCCTCTCAGTAGGCCAGCTGGGAAGATGAGCTTGAGATCTGGGGCCTGCCCCTCAGAATGCAGCCTCTTGTCCCTGGTCACCTTGGCAGTCAGGTGGTGTAGTGCCTCATAAGGCAGCCTGGCTTTCTGCAGTGCGAGCATTTGAGTTTAGTTGTCGAGCCTTTCTGGAAGCCCCAAGAGTCAGACATAGAGGGTCTGTTCTTTTTAAGGCTGACACCAAGACAGCTGTTTGTTTTTAGGCTCTTTGTTCTCTGCTCTTGGCTTCTTCCTGCTCTCACTTAAAGAAGGCAATTTTTTACCTATATGGAACAAAAGTTATCTCTGTAACGTTTTCTTAATGCCTGTGGCTGATTGAGTAATAAACTTGTCTTTAAAGAATGCTCCGTTCTTCTATTGAATTGGGAACTATGGATGTGTTTTGCCTCTTACAAATGATTTAAGAAAACAGAGTGGTTTTCATCTCTTACTTGATAAATAGCTGACAATTTAACCAGAATATTTATCTTTTTCTCTTAGACCTTCAAGAATATATACTTGATAGTGACTCTTACTTTAATTTGTCTGGATGCTAGGGCAGTAGGAGTCTTGGATAGGGACTGCTTAGGCTCCAGTGAGAGTTGCTTGTTCTCCTGTCTTCCTCCTCTTCCTCTTCCTCCTTCCTCTTCTTTTTCCTCTTCTATTTTTTTTTTTTATTTTAATGTATTTCATACAGGGTATACAGGGTCTCACTATGTAGATTGGACTCTTAGGAATCCTCCTGTTTTCAGCCTTCTAGGAGCTGGAATTAAGGTGTGTGCCACCATGACCAGTCCCAGTTGCTGTCTCAGTGTTCCCTGGGGGCAGGGCTGACACAGGACACCAGAGATCGAACCCTGTTCCCTGTTTCTGCCTAAGTAGACACTTTAGTCTGCTGAGCTATCTGACCAGCTCTCTCTTGGCCATCTTCTGACTTTATAAAATGAAGTTGATATTCATGCCCAAATATAATAGCAGCTTGAAAATTGGCTCAAGTGTCAGTGAAAGTTAATGTTTTGTTTGAGAGTAAGTAAGGTGACAGCCCCCCATTTTAGTTGGTAAGTCTGAGTAAGTCTGCTGGTGACTTCAAGGTACATAACAGGGTCTTCTGAAAATGTTCCTTGATCTTGTTCAGTCTACCTTAGGTCACTGAGCATAACAGGACATGTGAAGCTGGGTAGTCTCATGGCTTGTAATTATACTTTGAGAACAAATAAGAATTATTCATTTAAGAAAGTCTAAACATAATGGAACTCTAACCATTTTTTTTCTCTTGTAGTACAATTCTAGCTATAAAATAGCATCCTAGTTAGTAATCCGTCTCTGTTCCAGCTTGGCCTTAGAAGGCAGGTAGGCCAGGTATGAGCATAGAGAAATGTCAAATGACTTTTTTTTTTAACATATAAAGGTCAAACATCTTTCAGTGCTTAAGAATACATCCTAAAGAATAAGAAGGGCCGGCCAAATAGCTCAGTGGATTAAAGCGCCTGCTAGCAGGCACAGGGACTGCTGCTTCCATCCCGGGGCCAGCTGTGCCGGCCTGGCCCTGGGCCCACTGAGAGGGCAATTGAGACTGGGCAAGGTGGTGTGTGCCTATAATCCCAGCTCTTGCGAGGCTCTAAACAGGCTGATCACTACGAGTCTGATCTAGCAGTGAGACTGTAAACACCAAAAAATAAAAACCATAAGAGACTTACACTCAGGTCCCCATTTCTGAAATTCAGAGATAAAGAATCAATGTTCCTTTAATTTTTATTTGATGTCAATAGCCTAGGGGCCTCCCCCGAGTTGCCTCCACTCTAGGGTAGATGGAGGCATCTGGAGAGATAACAGAAGGTAAAGTCTGACCGTCTTCTCCATGCTCCTACTGGTGCCTAAGTTTCTCTTTCCAGGGAGCTCCTATACTTACTTCCATAGTTATTTGTTAAAGCACAGATTACAGTTGAGCTCAGCTATAACAATCATGATTAAAGGAAAAAGCACTGCTTGGCACTATAATGCTGCTTTTCACTTCTTTGGAAGAGAAGGAAGAACAGCAAGATGTGCGTTGGAAGTAGTTGGAGCATTTTAAAATTTTTTAAAAATTTTTACTCTATTTTTTTTTTTGTTTTTGTTTTTGAGACTGTCTTGCTCTGCTTGGAGCCCGTTGTACCCTGCAAAGGAGATCACCTCTGGAGATAGATAGTCAGGTAAAAATGATTTGGAGGAAAATCTGGCCATGGCCCTACAGTGAAGAAGTCCCTAAGACATTCCTGTTGTCTACCTAATCAGCTGGGCAACTTTTCTAGCAGCAAGACAAGGCTGTGCTTCAAATCCATTTAAAAATTTTTATATCTCTGACTCTTGCAGGGAACTTATAGCCATTGCCCAGTGGCCGCAGTTCACAAGTTAGCACAGGCCCATTTACCCACCTTCTGTATACACACAGAGGCAAAGGCTGGTTGTAGTCTCTTTCTCACAGATCTCACCCATCTCATCTTAGCGTATGTAAGTCATGCTCCTGAAAGCTGCTTTCCTCCCTGAAGGGCGGTGGTTATTGCAGGGTGCTTCAACCTGACTTCTGAAGGGAATGACAAGGTGGTTCTAAACTAAACTCCTAGTGAGTTGGAGACAAATCAGGGTTTCTTACTTGTAAGCACAGAGAAAAGCCTGAACCTGTAGCTCTGCACTCAGTAGAGGCTTTAAGAAAGGGGTCCAACACCATCATCTCTGGTCACTCGGATGGAGAATGCCAGAAGATCACCAAAAGAGTAACATCTCACCTTGCTGAGGAGTGCAGGTGGGGACAATAGATGAGTAGAGATGTTTCTGCTGATTGTTCATTTGGGCTCTAGGGACTCAGCTTCCCCTGAGGAACTTGTGAGTCTCCACCAGAGAGTAGCCCTAGGCATGACTCCTCTGTTGTCCTCTCAGTTTTCACTGGCCCATGCAATCAAACATTAGTGTCCAGAAAGGACTCCAGCTGTCTGGTAAACATTCCATTGGCTTCAATGGGGATTCACTGGAAGGTGCCAGAGAACCTGTCCTCTGGTATTAAGAGTGTGGTAGGTGCTCTAACAGCCTTTAACTAGCCAGCAGAGTCAGCACTGTTTGTTAAAGTTCTGTGAAGGACAGATAAAAAGCTGAGGTCAATGTAGATGAGATTTTATAAAAATACCATTTTACAGCATCTTATGTCCAGGTCTATGGGACGGGGGACTCTAATACTACTGTTTCTTAGCAAACCACAGCAATCAGGTCAAACAAAGAATACTAATAATTTCAGCAACTAGGTTCAAATGTAACATATACAAAACAGGAATAAAGTGTCCCATTAAAGAAGCATCATAACCTTCCTGTGTTCCCAACTTAAATTTATCATTTTAATAAAATTTAAGCAACTAACAAAGACATAAAACTTAAAGCATGAAAATTTTGATTACCTAAATGAGTCACAATCCAAGATCTATGAAACAAAAGCAAACTTATATCTATCTGGTTATCTTAGTGGAAGATATCCAAATGATGTAGGGCTTTTAATATGGAAGTAATATATGACTACCAAATAACATATGGGAAATACACACCATATTTATATTCTCTAAATTTGAAAAATGAATTATAGGCACAGTGGAGGGTAAGAACAGTATATATTGGGGGAAGATAACTTCTAAGAGAAGAGGAGTACTAAGTGGGCTCCCCTGTTTTCCAGTATAAAAAGTCAGTGGTTTTATAACAGATGCAGTAAGCAACACAATTTTTATTGAAGGGGAAAATTATATTTTGAAATTTATGCTGATAGAAAATCTGAATTGCATAAAGCTGTTTAACTGAGGTTTATTTTACTTAACTCACATGGGGATTTGTTGTTGATTTCTCCTTAATTACAGAATATAGGGGTACATCTTGGATTATTGAGTATTTTCAGATGAAGTACAGAAGAAAATAGTTCAGATTTTAATAAAGAATATCCTCAAGGAAATGCAGCTATGTTTTCTGAAAACCAAATAGAGCTATTTGAGTTAAATTTAGTTGAATGTTGAAAATCTGAGTTAGCAGTTTTATCTAGAAATCAGTGATTCAAGGTTAGCTTACTGTCTGGTTTTCAGGGTTCTTATTTGGTAACTTAGTAAGTGGGGAGCAAGGGCAAAATGATGAAAATGCTAATTGCAAAATTTTAAAAGTCAAAATTATGTGTCTGGGCATATATTTTATAGGACCTAGCTTGTCATTAGCAATGTCATTAGCAATTATAATATCAAAGCAATGTCTTCCTTTGGCAGTATCTTCAGATTTCCTCTATGCCTTCTTTCCTTTTATTTAATTAAAAGATAATTAAAGACATAGAAATCTTTCTCTTAACCATATTTGATAGACTGTGTAATTCTGTCTTTCAAATACTGTTATTTGCATTGAAACTTCAAAAATTTAGGCCATTTGACATTTCTTCCGATAGTTTGCATTTGTAGCTGTGGTCATGTTAGAGATCAAATTATAGAACTGCTTTGTTCTATAATTTGTAATAAGCATCCAATACAAAGACACTCCAGGTACAAAGAAGTTCTCTGCTGACACACAGGTTCTGAGGTGAGTAAGCCCAGCTGGGCTGGCAGCCTTGTGCCAGTCATTCTGTTCCTTCTCCTCTTAGGGAGTTGGCCTCAGGTATATTGTTGAAGCTGAGTCTAATCCATCATCATAATCCATGATGATGCATGGCGAAAGAGGGAGAAAGTGAAAGCCAGCCACTTCCTCTAGACACAGGTTAGATTTTCCTCCAACACTGCCACACCCTGGAGTGTAGGTGAGGACTGTGGACGCATCTGGCTGTATAAGAGACTGGGAAGTGGCCCTGGGTGTCTGCACTGTTGTGCTGGGGAGGGAGGAAGAGTTGTGGAGGATCTTGGCACCTATGAAAGTCCCAGAACAGAGCCTTCTCTTGGTTTCATGTGCCTTTAGGAAGTACCCTCGAATATGACAGAGGAAGAGAAGTTCTCTCTTTTCTCCCTTCTCCCCTCAGCAGTTATTCAGTTCTCTTTAGGTACCAGGCATGAAAATAATTGAAGTGCATGTAACTGGAGACATAGTATGCAAAAATTGTATATACTTAGGAACATCTGTGTCCCTTACTTGTGTTTTAAAATTAATTGTTCTGAAGTGTCATGTGGGCCTCAATTACTTTTTCAAAATATTTGGTTCAAATTTAGAAAATAAATTTAAAGCTTTTTAATGATTTTTTTTTTTACACTCTTATTTGTTTGTGACACATTCCACATCCACAACTCTCTCTACTCAAAAGTTCTTTGAGATGATGCCATTGGCTTTGGCCAATCTTAGAATGGAGTCATCTGATTAATCCATCCTTCGAATAGTCCTGCAGATAGCGCAGGTTTTAAACTGGCCGTTAAACCTGTCTGTGACCTTGTCAGCCTCAGCCCCGTTCATCTGGGTGGATGTGTGGGGGTGGATGTGTGGTCCTTGGCACCAGAGCATCCCCACAGCACATCCGAGTCCACAAACCCGTTGGCATTGCTCTGCACGTGCAGCGCCTCCTGTTGCCGCCACATGATGAGTAACAGCAGAGAATAGCATGATTTTGTTTTAAAATAGATGTTTTCAACCTCAGTGCTACTGACCTTTGAAACTGGGTGTTTTTGTTGTGGCAGAGCTGTGCTGTTCATTGCCAGGTGTTTAGAAAAATCCTGCAGTGGCTCCTTGCCATAAACACCAGGAGCAAGTTCCACTCAGGACAACCAAGGTCTCCTCAGGAGGGACAAAATTTGCCTCCCTTGGTAATACGCTACTTTAAAGTTAACACCAGCACTACTGGAAATGCCACTTTAAAAACTGTTCATTAAGGTGAATGTAAGAACTCTAAATATGATTTGAATACATTGTGCTGTGATACAGTGATTTTCTTGTGCAATATTGAACCTTGAAAGTTAATCTAAAGATTCTCATTTTATAAATATGACCTTTCGAAACCATGCAAACTTTGCTGTTTAAAATTGTGTTCTACTCTCTTACGCAGAACTTAAATGCCTTGTTTTTCAAATTGAAAACTCCTTACGATTATATATATCACTCGCGCTGGCATCTTGACATAGAACAGTCTCCTTAAATAAAATAATGTTTTCATTTTAGTTTTTTTAAAAATGCTGCCAGAATGCAGTAGAATACTGAGTGAATGCCCCTCATGCACCATGTCTGCTAAATACTGATAAAGAATGCAGTGTGGCTTTTATTAGTTTCAACTAAGTACAGCATGGAATCTTTTGTATTTGAGAATTCTTCTATGAATGCAGGAAGTTGACTGGCCAAAACATTTGTGCTCTTCGTTTTAATTGATGAATGAATTTGCTGAGCAGAGCTGAATTCATGAAAACTTAAATCAATGCTTTTCCTTCCCTGTCTGCTGAGATAATGCTTTTTTCGTGGCTAGAGAAGGAAAACGTGTTGAGTACAGTTTGGGTGTTTCTGCAGTCACATCAGTTTTCATAAAGTACAAAGAGCTAATGAGTTTTAATAGCATTTTTCCCACAAACACAGAAACACGAATTTTGTGTCTTCTGAGAACTGTTATTTTTCTTAATAAATACCATTAATGCAGGAAAAAATCGGAAGAATATGAGGCAAAATAATACAATATATTATTTATATTTACATTTGTGTAAAGGTTACATTCCAGAAGTCCTAGCTATACCATTTCTAGCATATTTAGTAAGTACCAGAAGCCACCAATGATTGCTTCCTAGCAGACTACTCCTATAATATAAGGAGATCTGTGAGGCAAATACATTAAGGTGAGGCTTTCCCAGCTGGATGGTGTACTCCACTGGGAGCAGGATACAACCGGGATTACAAATAGGATGGAGCCAGGAATCGTCTGTTTCTGTGCACTTTGAAGATTGCTGCAGTTGGTAAGATTGTCCATCCAACAGTTCAGGTTTAGATTTAGATCTAGTCAGTCAGAAAATCTAGAGCTGTCCTTTGAGGCATTCTGAGGACATTTTAGCCACCCACTCAAAAGCTAAAAGTACATGCCTTGTGGTTTTGTAAAAATTTCTCTTTACCACATTCATTACTAATTATTTATCTTAATTTGGAAGGAAATAAAATTTTAAAGTACTACTTTCAAAAATTTTTATCTGGTTGTGGTTTTGGGGGTTTGAAAGGCTTTTTTTTAACCTGTCAAATTTTTTGAGTCAAAGTATAAGTACTTTTCTAATAAATGAAATGAGAAAAGAAAAACTGTGTCCCACGTTTCAGAAAGTACTTGAACAGAGTGGAGAAAGGAGGCAAAGAGGTCCGTGCATTCATCCAGTCCTTTATTCTACAGCTGTTGTCCTTGTGCTCCTCTATGTGTGTCCTGAAGCCAGGGCTCCTAGTGAGTGAGGACTGTGATTTCTTTTTCCATGGCTCTTAGGCATCAGTTGCACAGATAGGCATTAAACTTATCAGTATGTAGATAAATTATATTCAACAGAGTTTATCTGAGCAAAGACCAATTCATGAACGCGACAGCACTCATAGCCACAGAAGGTTCAGAGAGCTCTGACCAATTTGGACAGCACAGAAGGAGCTTGGCTAGAAGATGCAGAAAGATCAATTATGCAACTGTCCTTGCACAGAAGGATGCAACTATGCAGCTGGATATTTGGTTTTATGTGAATGTGGTCTCGGCAGTTGGCATCCTGTGATCAGTTGACACTGGGCTGCTTGTGATTGACTAGTCAACAGTTAGCTGTTAACTACTCCTAAATTAGGCTTCAGTTTGTTTACATGTTAAGTTGGCTTATGCTTCTTACATAGGAACCTAAAGGATGTAGACAGCCTTATACCAGTGTCCTCCTGCTTATTTGATTAAAATAGAAATGTAGAAATAGAAATTATAATTTTGGAAGAAAAGGGAAATGCTATGAGAGATTAAGAAGAGAGTATAGTGGGTCAGGGCAGGTTTCTCTGAGGACATGAGACCCTAAACTTGCCAATGGAGAGATACTGTGTGCTCTGCCGAAAGGCTCAGGTGGAAGGGGACAGCACTGGCAAAGGACTTCAGTGGGGAAGGAGCTTAGAAATGTAGTATTGCTATCTCTTGGCACTAGGGATTGAACCCAGGGCCTTCTCAACGAATTATATTTCTAGCTCCTTCATTTTTTTAAAATTGTGAGACAGGGTCCTGCTGAGTCACTGAGTTGCCCAGGTGGAGCCCAGCTGTGAACAGTGCAGGGTGACAGGGTAAGCACCACCACAGCAAGCTGAATGTGACAGAGGGTGACGAGGAGGCAGGCTGGGGGCAGACAGTGAGGACTGCGGCACCTTTGGATGATATCTTGCATGGGGGAGGAACATTGGAGCGCTTGCATTTGAGTATGTGATTTAGTTGGCATTTTCTGAAACATCTCCAAAGAACAATTGTATTGGCCTTTTTTTGGGCCCTAAAAGTGAATTATTTATTTGTTTATGTTTTTGTCCAGGAATTCAATCCAGGGCCTTCACACTAACTTGTATTTCCTACCTTTCTCTGCGACAGCATCTTACCATGTCACTAAATTGCCAAGATGAGAGCCGGGGAGACAGCTCAGCAGTCTAAGCACCTGCCTGGCAAGTGCAGGGATCTGGGTTGGATCCCCAGTACTGCCTGTAATCCCAGAGCTGTGGAGGCTGAAAAAGGAGAATCACTGTAAGTCCGACCTGCAGAGTGAGGCCCCTTACTCTGCAGATTGGATTTATATACCAAATACATACAATCGAAAGAAAATGAAAAGAAATAAATTGCCAAGCTGAGCTCAGACTTCTAGTTCTCTTGCTTCAGCCTCCCGAGGTGCTGGGATTATGAACATGCAGCACCATTTAAACATTTTAATTTATGACATGTGACTATTTAAAATTCATCTCTAGTTTCAAGGAGGGGAAAGCATATGCAGATCTTAGCTGCTGGGTTGATGCAGGATAGCTGCAGCGGGAGCAGATTGTTGTCAAGCGTCACCTGCGGACTGTGGCTATTTCCTGTGCTGGTGCTTGCTGGCCTTGGCTGAGGCCTGAAAGAATATGCTTCCACATCATTGCTTTGCATGGCAATGCACAGTTTTTCTTTAAGTCATTAAGATTTAGCTCATAATAGTTTTTGGTTAAGATTAGTTTAAGAAAAAAAAGATTGGTTAAAAATAAAGCTCTACGTTTTTTTTTTTTTTTTTGGAAAGGCTAGATTCTCTGTCTGCAGTTTTATTGTCTTTCATCCAATTCATCATAGTTCAATATGTATTTTTAAATTAATGAATTTTATTTTTAAAAACCCACTTTTTAGGATTTAAGACAATTGCATTTCCACAGATGCACCTGTTACAAAATCAAATAAACTCTTTTATGTAGATAGGGGAAGAACAGCAGTAGACCGCTTGACATAGTGCTAAAAATCTGGCAGGAGTGTGAAGGGGCCTTCCACTGAGTCCGGATGTGCTCTGCCATAGCAGATCTATGTTGGCGTACTCTGATGGATCAATGCAGTGTTTATGGTAATCTGATGCATCTAAAAATTTCATGAAAGAAGTTTTATTCTTTTAAATTAAAAGTGATCTCCTCCCACTATATGATGGTGAACTTTTTTTTTTTTTATTTCAGATGGATTTTTTTGGCTGGCTCAGGATGCCTTAAGGTCAAGTCTGGTAAGGCATGAGGATCTAGGGATTGATCCACAGAATCCTGAGCCCAACTGCTTTGCTTAAGTAGGCACTTAAACAATTGAGTCAATGGGCAGGACCCAATGGTGAACTTTTTAATACTTTACTTCTTTGGCCTACAGATTGAAATTAAGCAGAAGATGGAGATGGAAAAGAACTTGACATTGTTGAGTTTTGTTTGTAAGGCAGGCAAGTTCACCTGCATTACCTCCTGTTAGCCTATGAAATCCAAGGTGATATTATTCCCACTATAAGATTTTTAGATGCATGTGACCATAAACAGAATTATTCATGCAGACCTGAAAATGAGACCACCAAAAATCAGGAGCTAACATTAATTCAGAATACGATATTTAAACACATTCAGAGAATAGACTGACAGGTTGGAGAGTGAGTCTGGGTCTAATCACTGTGTTGTACAGGATTGCCTGGATCACAGTGGATTTTATAGGCTGTTGTAATTCCCCCTCTCTAAGAACAGAGACCACTAGGCCAGTGAAATAGCTCAGCAGTCTGAAATTCCTGCTTAGGCAAGCTTAAGTATATACAGTAGCAGTGGCTAGATCCCTTGTACCACATTCCATACCAGCCCGGTCCCCAGGGTAGGCTGATTAGTTGGCCACAAGTAAATAAATAAAAGAATAGAGAGTCTGACTTGGAGAATATAAGCCATTTTCTTAGTGACCCCTAAGTCTGCTGTTACTGCCTTTTCCTCAGAGGCAGTATTGAGCTAGGCAAGCATTTAGGGAGCTTGAGGTTATCATTCATACATACATACATATATCATTCATGTGTCTTTGTTTCACTCTATATGCTGCACAGAGATTTTCTCACATACCTGTAACCAATTATAAATAAGCTACACAGAAATTGTAGGTGCAAAGAAACACTGTTAATTAGTGTTTAATCATTTACTTGCTTTTCTCTTCCAACTGATTGTAAGTAATTATAAACAAATAAATCCATGATTTCTCAGATCTTCCTGATTGGCAATCATGATAATGTAGACAAGCATCAGTGATTATTATTGTTTTTGTCATCTTAATAATTATCATGCCCTAAATTTGTGTCTTGGGTAACGAGAATGTGATTCTGTCATCTTCTGTTGAAAGAAAACAGTGCAGTGTGAATGCTGTACAACTCTGGTGTGCAAGAAAATGATAGAGACTTCTGAAACAAATGAGGACATAATTGCTAGGCAACCACGTTTTCATCTTGACCCACTTCTCATATTTCAGTCAATTTAAAAATCTTTCTTGGGCGGGGGAGATGGCTCAGTGGAATGAGCACTTCCCTGGCAAACGCAAGGGTCTGAGTTCAATCCCCGGTTCCAAAAGATTTTTTTTTGGTGGAACCAGGGACTGAACTCAGACCCTTGCATTTGCCAGGGAAGCGCTTACTCCATTGAGCCATCTCTCTGGCCCTCAAAATCTTTCTTATAGTTGGATTTTATTTTGTTTTGTATTATTCAGTCACTTTGTTTATTGTGCACATGTTATACTTTTTATGAGTTTAAATTTTGAAGAGTTAACAGTCAAGACTCATTGTAGGCCCTGCAGTAGGAAAAAGATAGGATAAAATCAGTGTTTAGGAGAAATAATGTTAAGTCACTTTGGGAAATAGATTTTGTTTCCAAAAGAGTCAGCTAGTAAATTGAGTTATTAAGTAGGAATTTAGCTGGTCTTCCATGAAAGGCTTTTATACTGACTTTCTTAATGTCATAGAATCTTTTGATTTTCACAATCAATAGAAATGATTGTGAGGATAGATTATGTAAGTTGAAGCAAAATAAAGGCACTGTCAGTGAAATCTCAGGGTTATAGATAATGAGTAGATCAAGATGCAGTTGTATTATTTGCCTTTTTCTTTCACAAAAGCCAAATCAGCAGAATCTGGTTTTATACTATCATAAATAAACCTTTGAAGATCTGTGTATGGTGCTGTGTTGTTGAAAAATGTTTTCAACTAAAGGGTTGTTTTTTTTCAAGTGCCTGGAGATACATCTTCATGGACATTCTCAAGAGTGCATCCAGCTTCTTTTTGGGTGTCTTTACAAATAATGAGCACTTACAGATGTGCTGGGAAGCCACCTCATGCCACTTCTCTTGGGCTGTAGTAGATGTTCCATGTAGTTTTTTGTTTGTTTGTTTTGTGGAACCGGGGATTCAACTCAGGCCCTTGCACTTGCCAGGGAAGCACTTATTCCACTGAGCCATCTCCCCGGCCCTCCATGTGGCATAGTGGGAAGAGGATGTGAGATGACTCTGATGGGAGAGTGGGTAGGACACTTAATGGAAAAGCTTTGGAAACCCTTAGTGGTTGTTTATTGGGCATATGTTACACTCAATGAGTTTAGATTTTAGAGAGTTGACAGTTGAGACTCATTGTAGGCCCTGTAGTAGAAAAAAGACAGTCTTGGTGTACATGGCACTTAAGGTCCAGTAAAGGAATGTAGCCATATTTAACAGGATCCATTGTGAGAAGTGCAACAGTAACCAGGTACCAAGAACTAATAATAGGTACTGTAAGTGATAAGATCCATTGGTAAAGGCAGCATAAAAATTGGGTCACAGTAAAAATACTAAAAACTAAATAAGTTTTTAAGTTTAATTAATAAGATAAAATAACTTTTTTTGGTTTGGTCTCCATCCTTGTTCCCTTAGATTCTATGTAACTTCCCCCAAATTGTTTCTTTTTATGTAGCTGTGTATCCTGTCTTCTGGTGGCTTCATAGATTGCTTTTCATGAAAAGTGGATGTTAATCTCCCTTATTTATTATTCATTGGTTTACCTGAGTATGCAAAGCCCTATGGCTGTTGTGTGCCATTGAGTTAATAGAGGTGTTTTGTTTGTTCTTTGAAGAGCTGTAATTATATTTATTGAAGCCTGTCCTCATTTCAGCTCTGGTTCTCTGGGGAGTTAGGAAAGTTAGGAACATGAAGACTAAGGTTGCATTTTTCTTGGCTGAAAATAAATTCTTTCCCAGGAAATCCTGCATTTACTTCCACAATGAGATCTGAGTATTTTCACTGCAGGAATAGGTGACCCTTAAGGTGTGCACCTCCTGGGTGCTGGCCTACACCATGCTGTGCTACAAAGGGTCAGCCGTGTGCCAATGAGGGCCTGTTCCTGATTTGTCATCTGTTACCTATATAGTTTATAAACAATCCCAAGACACTGGTTTCTGGTCATTTACTTCACTCCCTATCCTAGTTACTTTTTTGTCATTGCTGAGACAGAATACTCAACACCCAAGGCTAAAGGAGAACTTTATTTAACTCACAGTTGTAGAAACTCACAGTTTTAGAAGTTTCATTTACTATGATTAAGTCTGAGGAGAAAGTAGGTAAAAATTAGCCTGGATCTATCCTGCATCTATTTTTTTTTTTTTGTACATATTATGAAAGCTACAGGGTTTCATTTTGGTGTACTTTTTGTTTGTGTGTGTACACACAGCAGACTTGGACCACACCCTTCTATTACCTTCCCTTCTCACAACCAACCTCTTCTTCCTCTTCTCTAATAGTTCCCTATTCTACTTTCATGTCATCCCCTTTCCCAGTTTCCTTGTATGAAAGAACACACATGAAATTTCATTTTCTGAGTCTGGCTTAATCTCACTTACCACGATGGTCCTAAGCTGTGACCATTTTCCTTCAAATGATGAGATTCTGTTTTTTTATAGCTGAATAGTATCCCACTGTGCACTCATTTTCATGAACACTTTCCAGAGTCATTCAATACAGATTTACTGAGAGCTTTCTTTCTTGTATATTCTTAGTCATAGTAATAAACTTAAGAGCAGTAAGCACTTGATTCGTGTGTCACCAACCTGTCAGAAAACGTGCTGCTAACAGCTCAGACAGTGCCCCTGTGAAGCCTACCATGTGTTGCTGGACAGTGGGGAGCCCTGGGAACAGTGGACATGTGCTCAGTGTGATATTTGTACATTGATTTGGAGGCATGTTGGTATGTTGACAGATGGTATGGCTCTTGGTGGCTCTAGGTACATTCTCACTGGTATCCTGCACAGAATCTCTCTAATATTATATCTCAAAAAAGTATGACAAAATTAAAAATAAGACAAAAAAAGTCACAAGACAGTCCTGCTACAATGCTACTATGCTGTATATGGATGGATTTCTAAATATCTATGTAAACATATGTAAGTGTTCATTACTATGTTTAAAATTTTTTTTCTTCATATTCTGTACAGACTTAGAATTTAGTATCTCAATACTTGATGGAAAATGTTACTGTTATGCCTATGATGTCTGATATTTAGACAAATAATGTAGGTAAACCGAACTGCAAATGTTGCAGGGTAATAATAAGCTTCTCTTCTGGTGGGTTAACAACCTAAGTTTACAGATCAAAAATTAGAGAAAAAGAAAGGCTGAAAGGTCAGCCAACATTTTGGCCCTAGCCTTTCAAGGTCAGTGAAGACTCAGGACATAGGAGAATTTGTACTGTAACATCATGTAACTAAGTCGTTCCCCAATTTTCTGATCAAGGAGATTATGGGGCCACAGAGGAATGTGATCCATATTGTATAATGTACCTAAGGACAGTCACATGGAGAGAAAACTTTCTCTCAGGCTTTCACAGAGAGCAAACTGGTCAAGCAATGGCTGTGATTCTTCTGCATGGCTGACATTGACAAGGGATATACAAAGTGAGGTACAGGGTTACAGGATAAACCCTGAGAGTACCTGACTGACTTTATCTGATACAAAAGTTACATTTCTTATTATATAGGTCTTGCTTTAACTTGGTCTTAACCATCTAGCAGAAAAGTGTAAAAGTGGAGATATATAAAGTAAAGTCATATTAATATACTGGGCTGTGAATGGTTCAAGTCAACAACTTCTGTGGATAACCCACTTCTATTGTGGACTGCTGATCTGTGTTGTATTGTTTAATTAAAAAAATACACACACACATATATGTATGATAAATGGGAGGCAATGTTAATCAGTGAAAAACAAAATGTGGCACAGAATTAATTGAGACTATACCCTGATGAGATTTATGGCTTATATGGCTGGCTCCAGTGTAGCACAGCATATCACCGAGGGGCAACAGTTCATGATGGTGGAAGACAGTAACAGCAAGAACAAAAAGTGAAGCGATAAGCCTCTTTCTGTCCCTTATATGTAGGCTACCCACCCTAGATGGATATAGAACTCACACCCTTAATTTAACCATGAATCAGTCACAAACTTTGCATTTGGGGATCTCTAAAAGCTTGCCCCCTGTGACAGGGCTTTGTGGGGATATCTAGATGCAAAGGATAACACACACCTCAAGTTTCAGCTGGGGGCAATGGGGCTCGCCCATTGTCTGCATCTTCTGTGTAGGTATTGTGACAGAGGTTCTATGTTAAGATGGTGTGCTGTGCTGGCTGTGTGCTAGGAGCTCTATGGATACTGTGGGCTCGGGCTTCCTTATCACCCAGTGGCTGGGATCTCAGGGTGAGCATTCTAAGAGACAAGAAATAGAATCTGCCTGTTCTGTAGATCCTAGTTCTCAAAGGCAGTGTCCATTGTATCCTATGAGTCAAGCAGTCACACAGCCTAAGTGCAAACTAAAGAGACTGAGACCTTACTACATAGAAGTCTTGATGAATTTGTGCCGTTTTAATATGATCAGCAACCTGCTAGCATCTTTTACTAAGCCCTGTCTACTAAATGTGCTATTTAGTACCTTATATGGATTATTTCACTTAGCCCAGAGAAGTATCCCTGGAAAGAGATATTCTAATTACTTTAGTTTCCAACTTGTAGTTAATCATATAGTTAATAAGTGTCAAGTGAGCATTGGATGCAGGTCTTTTTGATTCCAAGTTCATCCTCTTAATCATAATCTTCTGTAATATAGCAGCAAAAAAAAATTCTAAAAGGATTTTTATTACTTCTACATTTTATTTCTTACTTATTCATTTATTTTTTTAGGTAGGGTCTTGCTGTGTACCTCAGGCTAGTCTTGAACTTACTGTATAGTCCAGCTTGGTCTTGAACCAACTTTCCTCTGGACTGCGGGGCAGGGGTATTTCAGTGACGTAGTGGGGCGCCCTGTAATCTATCAAATACATAGCCTGATCTCTGAAAGATAGTTCTTTTTCATGCTAAACAAGTAAATAAGGGCAGATAGGACAATCCCTGGAGAAAGACCTAGGTAAGAGCTACTGATTGTAATACAGGACAAGCTGGTGTTTGTGTTAAAAATAGAGATAAAATCATTCTATTGAAAGTGAATTATGGATGGCTTCTTGGAAGAGGTGGCATTCCAGGAACCATTTAAAAAGTGAGTACACTGTGGTGCAGAAAGTTGAGGAGTGTTTGAATCAAACATTGCAGGAGCCCAGATCTGAATAGCTCTGGGCGTGGAAAGGAGCCCTTTTGTACTGTTGGTGGAAGGAGGGCAGGTGGCACAGCCCCTGTGGAAGTCAGTGGAGCTCCTTAGGAACCAGAATTGAAGGGCCCGTGCCACCCAGTGGTTCCCCTCCTGGGTGTTTTTGCAAAAGAAATGAAGGCATCACACCACAGCAGTATACATGCTCGTGTTTACAGCAGCACAGTTTGTCGTAGCTAAATCTTGGAAATAGCCCAAGTGCCCATCTCCTGAGGAATGGATAAAAAAAGAGGTGGTATTTTTTACAAAATGTAGTATTAATTCAGCTATAAAAAAGATAAACTCAAGGCTTTTATAGATAAATGGATACAACTAGAGACCATACTCATAATTGAAATAAATCAGACGTGCATGTACAAACATCATATTGTGTGCTGGTGTAAGAATCTTAGAGTACATAAAATCTGAAAGGTACAATAGATACTGTGAAAGGGAAAGAATCTGTTCAAAGGGAAGGAACAGCTGGGATGAGGAAAAGGACAGGAGAAAGAGAGAAGGAAGGAAAAAGATATGTATATTTATGTGACAGTTTGGATAATTGTATTGATTTCCGCTTGTCTACTGAAAGGAGCAGTTAATGCTTAAATTTTTTTCTTGTATTTAATTTCTCAAAACTTTTTTTTTCTTTTGTATTTTCAGTACAGGGTCTACAGGGTCTCACTACACAGAATGGACTTGTAGTGATCCTCCTGTTTTCAGCCTCCCAAACACTGGGATTACAGGCGCGCACCACCACACCCAATCTTAGCCACTGTCTCAGTGCACTCCAGAGGTGGAGCCAGTAGGGCAGGCCAAGGATTGAACCCCTGTTGCTGAGCCTGGCAAAGCAGGTGCTTTAGTCTGCTGAGCTATCTGGCTGGCGCTCTTAGTAACTTTTTTTTTTTTTTTTTTTTTTTTTGGCAGAACCGGGGATTGAACTCAGGCCCTTGCGCTTGCCAGGGAAGCACTTATTTCACTGAGCCATCTCCCTGCCCCTCTTATAACATTTTTATATCAATTTTTAATGCTTATATCTGGTAATCTAAATAACTAATTTGAAGACAGCATTATGCAATGTAACAATGTTAAATTCCTGTTACTTTGTTTAGTGAAATCCTGTATTCTTTCTTTTTTTTGAACTATTTTTTATTCTCTAAAAAGATACTGACAGTGGAGCACGGGTGCTAGGACTGGTACTAGGACAGGGCTCTGCACTGGGGCATCGATGGGCTTCATATGAAAGGTAGGGTTCTGGACATGGTTGCACAGGGAGGCAGCATGACCTGGGCCTGGCTATCCAGGTGTGGTCCAGCCTTCCCCAGGGCTCCACAAGATACTCAGATGCTCAGGCTGCCCCACAGTCTTCCAGATCAACTGAAGCAGGGAGCTGTGACTGGAGCAGAGCCATCTGTCTGCTCTAGCTCACCAGGTGGCTGACTATGATGTTTGCCAGGCTTGAGAACCATAGCTCTGAGGACACTCGAAAGCAAGTGTATTTTGTACCTGAGCAGTAGGGTGTTGGGTAGGTGTCCAGCTTTCTGCTTAATAGGCAGAAGGGCCAACAAATTGGTGGCTGAAGGTTCTGGGGGAGAAAGATTCTTTGATGTCATTAAAATCTCATTGATTATTTCCTCGGTGGCCTTAGACCCCCAAAAGCCATCACCCAGTGCTCCCAAATTACTCAGCCCAGAAGAAGTCTGTGGAAATAATGCTAAAGGAGCTGTTTTGGCTTTTTTTAATTGAAATGAATTGACGAATATGTAAGATATTTTAGAACAATAAACTGATGCACTCACATATATCCATGACTGCTCCAGGTAGCATCTAAGGTAGGCTTACAAGAACAAAAACAGCAAAATTGAAAACTAGAAGAATAGAATAGTTAGGGACTAGGGCATAGCTTTCATAACTTTTACTTGTAAGGACATTTATTTTATGAATTCTTATTTGAAATCCAGCACAAAATCAATGGTGCTGTGGGTCATGGAAGCAAAAAGTCGGGATTGATAGGAAAAATTAAACAGGAACAGGTATGTGTTGTTTCTAGGGGAAAAACAACCTTCTCAGTTATTTCCTCAGCAGATGCAGACTGCGCTCAGCCCTAAGGTCTAAAATGTCATTTCGTTGGATGGGAGTCCTTGAGGAAGGTAATTAGTGCTGCTTTTAATGACACCCTCATTGCAGTGAGGCGGCTGTTAGGATGCTGCCTTTCTGGGCCATTTGCAGATGAAAGTGAGAGCGGGTGCTCGGCTGAGCTTGGGCAAGACGATGTGGTATGAGTTGAGGTGGCGGTGGAGTGGGCAGTGAGAGCGTATGCAGGGGATCTCTGAGTGAGCAGTGGGCAGCATGGTCTTCAGCCCATTTACCGGTATGATTTCTTAGCATTTGCTGATACTGCCTTTTGAATGAGTCTCTATTCCCCATGCTCAGCCTGAGAAAGTATATCATTTGTATTTAACTATGATTAGGCAAAACAGTACCTAGGAATTTGAATAGAAAAGTTATATCAATGTTAATGTCAAATGCTGTTTATTTAGAAGAGATTTTATCAAAGTAAGTGATGGTTGCTTGTAATACAAATATTGCGTTATAAATTTGTGGGTATATTTCATAGTTTAAGTACTGTCACTTGACATTAGACAGGAGTTTCCCCTAGCAGTGAAATATATTTTTAATCAGTTAAATAATCTTGCTAAATAAACGTACTTTAACTTTAGTAAGCTTACATTAGTTTGGAAAGTCATCAGTTTGAAAGCGTATCCATTTTCCACATGTCTGATTTTGGATGTGCAAACTGCTCAATGAATGAATACATTGAAAATCGGTTTGTGCAATATTTTTTCTCTGGTGTTTGTGAAATGATTTAAAATGTTGTAAGCACTTTGGTAACCTAATAATCTAAAATTTTGTTATTCAACTCTTTTCTTCTGCCCAGAGATTTGTGTAAGTTCTTATGTAGAACCTTGTTACATATTTTTGGAGTGTCTTAGAGTCTCAAATTGGTTCTGCATCCATTTGCTTTTAAATTGTAAGTAACAAAGTATTACTTCTGGTAAACTTTAGTAATCTTCAAGGTACAGCTTTAAAATGAGCTTTATTATGAGAGGATATAATTTACATATTTTTCCTAAAAAGCTACAAATTCATGGAACTAGATTTTTAACTTTTGATACATTTAATGAAAACATAAGGATTATAAGATAGCAATACCACTAATGAACTTTTGCTCTACTGGCTCTGAGTGTTTGTTAATTTTCTTTTTTTTTTTATTTTAAAGATACAAGGGCCAGTGAGGAAGCTCAGCAGTCTAAAGCACCTGCTTAGGCAAGCTGAGGCAGGTGCAGGGGACCAGGTTCCATCCCAGGCACCACATGCTGGGCCAGCCCTGCCCTCAGGGTGAGCTGAGCAGGCCAAAAAGAAAAAAAAAATACACTCCCCCCCAAAATAATCCAATAACAATGATACAGAATTTCAGAACAAGATGATAGGAAATTAACAATGGTTACTATATTGCATATCGTTCTCGTCAGAGTAGTTGCTCAAATTACCAGGCACAGGCATGCAAAATTGATTTAAAAATAAGCACTAATATCCTTTCAATGAATTAATAGAAATTAGTGGTACAATTATCTATTATAGCTATTTTATGTATGTATATAAATCTTCCCCTGCCCTTCCTTCTTTCCTCTTTTCTCCCATCCCAGTTATTGTTTCCTTTTGAGCAGATTCTTTCCCTCTTACAATATCTGTTGTACCTTTTGATGTTATTTATTATTTATGCTAGGGAGACAACACAACATTTATACATGCAGGCATGATTTATTTCACTTATAAGAATGATTTCTTGTTGCATCCATTTACTTAGAATAGCCTCGAGTTTATCTTTCTTTATAACTGAATAGTATTCTGTGCTATAAGAATACTGCATCACTTTTATTCATTTCTCAGTTGATGAACATTTGGGTTTTTTCCAAGATTTCACTATCACAAATTGTGCTTCTATAAACATGGGTGCACATATATTACTGTCTCACTATATGAAATTTTAAACTAACACCCCATTTTCGCAGTTTCTGTACCTAAACTACTGGACCCAGATGGAACTCAACTTGCTGATTCCATTTTTCTCACTTGTGGCTGAGTTTTAGGTTTTTTACCCACTAGACAGTTTTGCTGCTTTTTCTTAAAGGAAACATGTAGCATTTGATTTCAAACTACTGACTTACAGATTCCCCTGTAATCCTACTGCCATAACATAGTTATGTTACTAGATTGTATTCTTTACTTTTTAATTAAGCATTTTGAACGTTTTCAGGCTTTCTAATATCCATATATCTTCACCTTGTTGGTTGTCCTACCTTTTATAGATTGCAGAGTCAAAACCTCATTAATCCGCTCTCTTATCTCATCAGCTATTTTTCTAGTAGCCATGAGCTATGAAGATGTTCAGAGTATTTACCAGTGAGTTAGAAAGACTGTTAAGCCAAGAGAGATTACATGCGATCTATATCTAGATGCGTACTGTAAGCAGTAGGCCCTCTAACGAGTATTTTTCACTAACATTCTACGTTGAAACCCTCTACACAGAAGCAGAGTCCAGCCAGTCAAATGCCTGGAATATAAAAATCTGTCACCTTAATGAGCGTTGGTGTCACCTGTTTTGATTTTAGAGCAGTGTCAAACATGTAGTTTAGATGAATACAATTGTGATGCAGTTTGCAAGGGCATTTAATAGCTGTGCCATTTAAATTAAGTTTTCTTTAATTATTAAAGTAATAAATGTTCTTTGTAGAGACTTCTACAGCACAGAAAAGGCACCTTTCTCATCAGCTAAAGGTACCATTTTTCACCATTAACAAACACATATATCTCTCTGAAAAGTGGCAATATGATCTATCTAGTAATTTTTACAGCCTGCTTGCTTTTTCAGTATATTGAGAACATGTCTCTAGACATTCTTCAGCACTGCTTTGAAATCACTGCTTATCATTTACTTAACGAACCCTCAGTTTTCCCCACATTTTCTTCTGTGTTTAGAGCCCGTGAACTATTGCAGCAGTTTCTCCTTTCCAGATCTTTTGATCCTCCTGGTACTCATTAGGCAGAGCCCTGGTGCTTGTTACACTCTGCTCTCTCTGCCTGGCTCTTGCCCCCTCCGGTAGGACTGTGCAGGCCTGCAGAAGAGCCATTCACCTTGCTACCTGGGCTCGCTTTAAGTGTGCAGGCATACCGTCCTGTTGTGCTTCTTGGAATTGGATGGCATTTCCTGGTGCTGGTACTCAGCTCTTCTAAATTGTTTGACACTTTGTTTTCTATTTTGAGGTTTTTAGTGCCTCTTCTTTTTGCTTCACTATCTGCTGCTTTCAATTTCTCTGAGCAAAAAAGCAGTCAGAAAGAATATCTGTCTTTAGCTCCACACGGTTGTACGTACCCATAATCTCAGCTATTTAGGACTCTGAGGCAGGAGGATCTCAAGTAGATCAGCCCAGGCAACCTAGTGAGACTGTCTCAGAATACAATTTAAGAAAAGGCTAGATATTGTAGCTCTGTGCTCCTTGGATTCAATCCCTCTTACCGCCAAAATAAAAGAACAAATCTCCATCCCTTTTCCCCGTAATGTCAGCCTGCACACTCCCTTTCTGTGCTCGCCCTGGTCAGCCCTTCGGTGTTTGTGGCTCATGTTGACCTGGCCATGCATACTTAGTTCTGGGTCCTCACACACTCAGGGACACCTTTCAATGAATGTCTCCACTCTCCTGTGACATTAATTTTTTCTAAAATTGAAGCTGTCTCCTCTCTGGGTCCTGTGAGATTTCTTTTTTGCAGCCAAGTTGACACAATGTATCAACCATGACAGCCCTGTTATAGCAAAAATCCATGCCCTAGTTGTTTATTATCTGAGCTTAATTGGTTTGCTTCACACTCTTTTGTACCTATTGTGATCAGACTTTTGCCAACACTACTGTTACCCAGTGCAGATCCATTTTTGTAGTTGCAGGTTAACAATTGTGGAGTAAGGCTTGGCTAATGTTTTTCTCCCATGTCCCTAATCCAGTCACTTTGTAAACCTCACTGCCTCTTGAGACACACTCCCGTAATCCTGCTTCTGCTTTTCCTCCTGTTGACAGTACCCTATATGGGTTTCATCTTCCTGCTCTACCAAATTATCACAGATTTATTGTTTTGAAAACAACTCATAGTTATCATCTCAAGTCCTGACGGACCTTCTGGTTCTGTATGAGAACCCACTCCTTTGCTCTTCCAGGTGCTAGGGGCTGCTTGCACTCCTTGAGTGTGGTCCTTTACTCCATCCTGAAAGCCAATAGCACTGCAGGCTCTAATCTCTGTCTCTTTCTGACCTCAGTCTCTGTGGTCACGGGGTTCTCTGGGTGTAAGCTTCTGTCTTTCCCACATAAGGATCCTGGCCAGTTATATTTGACCCACCCAGGTTAATCCAGGATTATTATATTATCCCGTGACTCTTAACCCTGTTTCCATGTAAGATCCCAAGCACTAGGACAGGGATTCTTTGGGGTGCAGGAAGTGTCATCATTCTGCTTACCACAGCCCACTTGTCTGGATTATTGTGGCACTTTGCTAATGTGTCCTTTGCTAATGTCTGCAGACATTGGCCCTAATCTAGTACCAACTATGTTCTATTGAGACAGATTTCAGACCCCCAGTGCTCACCTTACGGCCTGCCAGTGGCCGTGGCCTGAGTAATGGTAAGAACTTCCCAGTGGCTTCCCAGCCTTGTGTTCTGCTCGCCTGTGTCTCTAACATATGGTGTGTTTCCATTGTTTTTGCTAGAAAGTGAGGTTCATGATGTCAGGGATATTTTGTTTAATGTTCTGTTGCACCTGGCTCTAATTTTTTCTTGAATGATTGGATTAAATTTTCCCTGTTAAATACAGATGCATCTTTCTATCAAAGAAGCTGCATTAATATTATATAGACATAGATATAGTTGCCCATTTTTACTTTTTCCATCTTATACAAATACATCTATGTCTTTAATTTTGGGTGAATACATGTTTCCTGTTTTGATTTTCTTTTTTCTTGAATTATATTAGGATGAGCAGGGAGGACAATATTTAAGTAATTCCTAGTTCTTTTCTGTTCTTTAGCATACATCTTTATGGAGCCAGGAGTGCTATATTGTACTGTGGCTTGCTTTATCATTATTATTCCATAGGACAATACATAGAGTATGGTTATTACGGTGCCATGAAGCCTGGTAGAGTTTTTGAAAAATTGTGGTCCAGACTAGGTTTGTTTTTCCCCATCAGATGCTATGTGCTTTCCCCAAAACAAGTGCTAGTTCTGTGTCTGCTGTGCCTGGGTTCTAGGGACCTCTAAGTGGCTTCCCTGTTTTGTTGTCTTTGATGTGGATTGAATACTTGTCACTCTTGCTTTTATCTGTTGTTTTTAACTTGCTATTGTATCCCACCCTGTTTTAGTCATCATGGAAGAGTAAACTTTTCCCTGGTGAGGAGTGTCTCTAAATTTATGCATGCAGCATGTAAGCACGTATTCATCCAGCCTTTTCTTTTTCCTCAATTCTTCCTGAATTATCCACCATTTCTAGTGGATGGGAAAGGGTCAGTGGCAAGGCCCGGCTTTATTAAATCTGAAGCATACTTTTATCTCTGGAGAGGTACGTGGCAGCCTTGCTGGGTCCATAGGCTGTTACTACAGCGGCATGTGATGCCTAGAGGTTGCTATGCTTGCACTGTCCTCCCAGCGCAAGTATAGATGGAGGACTCTTCATTCTCTGTTATAACACGGCTTCAAAGCTGAAATGCTCCAGCAGACTTATTGGAAGGATGGCGATGAAAGGAAAGGAAAGATGGAGGAGCAGAGTGTAGAACAGCAATTTTTAAGGTGTGACACAGGGTCCCAAAACCCTTCTAAGGTAGTGTCTGGAGTCAAAACCCTTTTAATAATGGTAGCCATTGTTTCTTTTTTCTGCCATCATTCTATCATGCAGCTACATTGAGCTTTCCAGCGGCTACAGCGGCAGGTGGTGACACAACATGTTAAATGGGAAGAAGCAAGCAGGAGAATCTACTTGCTTTTTATTAAGCCAGACATTAAAATAATATGTGGGAGCACAAACAATGCCTTTCTTCTCAGTTAACCTGTGTAGTTTAGAAAAAATTTAATAATGATTATAGTATCCTATTGTTTATGTCAACATTTGCTAGATTTGTTTTAAAATGATTAAAAAATTTTGGTTTTACTTTTTAATAAGATAATTAATAATAGCTGTAAATCATCTAAGAAAAGCCCTTTGTGCCTGTAATAGATTTTAGGAGTGTACAAGGTTTCTGAGGTCGAAAAGGTAAAGAGTCAGTAGTCAGATAACTGGGCTTGTGAAACAGTTTGCTTGTGTTCAGCGGCTTATCCACACTCCCATCACCTATTCTTCCTTAAGAGCTGATGCTGGGGTACTCCACTCTTGAGTAAGTTCTGTTGCTTGACTACTAATCACAGCACTCATACTTCCTGCTTGATAACATTGCTTTCCTCAGACAGACTGCGGAGAGACCCCAGCTCTTCTCAGCATGATAAGAGCTGCTTTGTGCTGCGGTGGGCTGGCTGCAAGGGATTCCCAATGTGCACGTCACGTGGCCACCTGTGTGTGTGGTAGCAGCTTATGTGTGTGGCAGTGGGAGCTGGGCGACAGGGAAAGAGCTGCTTTAGGTCCTATGATGTGCCTCACTCCAGCTTGACATCAGGAATGTGGACAGGGGCCAGGAAATCTCCTTTGATGTCTTTTTGACTAATGGGTTAGTTGTTTGCTAAACCTCCCACTTTTCCACAGTGGTGATTTTTTTCCACTTTTGATTGTTTCTAGAACTAGAAAGGTTTGAAAAAACTTGTGGTTTTAGTAAACCTAGATGCCTAAATGTGAATTTGTAAAAATGTGCTCTGACTGTATGAAGGGGTATGTGTATATGTATGTATATGTGTTTATAGTGTATATACACTCAATTGAATATATTTGTATGTGCCCCACATAAATTTTGAGCACTGTCTTTCAGTGGAAAGATTGGAGTCATAGAAAAGTTATTTTCTTATGGAAAATTTGTTGGAGGAAATTAGTCAGAATCATAGTCTTCGAAATGTATTGATTAGAGTTGGTTATTTGGTAGCTTAAAGAGAATAAAAAATAGTAAAAGAATAGAAACACTACACAGTTCCACTAAGCAAAATGATAGGAATTCAACTGCAGTTGCTAAATGCTGTAGTTTATAGTTTTAGTAGCCAGTTAGAGTTAATTGCCATAAAAAACAAATATGTTACAATGGCTGCTTTTAAAATAATTTTAAGGGAGCATTTTTATAAATGAACATACATTTTTCTGTAGGACCCTGAGACAATTGCACTGTAGAAGGTCAAGGGGAAGTGTAGCAAAGTTGGCCATTGGGCCCAAATCTGCAGCTGCTTGGGACCCGAGCAGGATAGGACTGGGACTGGACATCAGATCCTGCCTCTCTTCAGTTTCTGAAGTCAGAATTTGCTCTTACACCAGTTTCCCTACATCCATGGATAATATATTTCAACACCTCTAATGAGTGCCTGCAACCAGAGTGTGTGTGTGTATATATATATATATATATATATATATATATATTACAGAGTTTTGTATGTATACATTTATACATATACATATATATAGGTTTATTATAAATATGTACCTGTAAAATTTAATTTATAAATTAGGTACAGTAAGAGATTAACTATAATAATAAAGATTTTATAATTATAAAAATGAGTTATTTAAAACTTACAAATTATTTCTGGAATTTTCCATGTTATATTTTTAAACTACAGTTGACTAGAGGCAGCTGACATTGTAGAAGGGGAAACTGCACAGAGCGAGGGAACCATGTATTTTGTTCTTAGAAGTAACATTTCTTTTTTAGATTAACCATGGTGCTGCAGTGCTTAGAGGAATATATGAGCCGAGGTAAAGTTTAAGGATTAACATGAATGACCTGCTGGCATAACGAATATAACAGTGGTCTCTTTGGAAGTGTGTTGAACTAGGGAGAGTGAGTTAGGATTGCTGCCAGTTTGAGGCCAGCGTGGGCTGCTTAGCGAGACCCTGTCTTAAAAAACTGTGTTGAATTTTTTTTCTGTTTGTTTGTTTTTTATGATGGTTTTAGCTGGTACTCAAAAATTTCACCACACTATTAGGTGAATTTTGAGGGGTGGTTCTATGATTCTGATATAAGGCATTGAGTCTAATAAATCTGGACTAAGTTTATTAGCTGTATGATGTTAAGAAATTTATTTTCCTAAATCTTAGTTTATCATTACAAGAAATGGTATAAAAATAGTAAATGTGCTCAACATTCAGTGAGTCTATACATTTAAACTCCAATAGGTATGATGAACCTGGGGTTTAGAATCTTCCCAAAAGGCATATTGAGAGGAATATATTAAAATAATAATATATCATGGCGAGATTTTCTGCTAACAATAGGTAGATTCCTACCTTAGCTAGGATGGTTAGGGAAAGCCTTAAATTGAATATTATTGTTTTCTCTGAGAAATGATTATGAACCCATAGAAATTAAATTTTAAAAGATTGTTTTAAAGTTCTCATCTGGAACATTTATGTACATTGTTGTTAAAAATGGAAGACATAACACTTTGAAGAAATTCTAAATAGTAAAATAGTATGATACCCACTGGCTACGTAAATTTGTGTTACTAAAAATATTTATAGGCACAAGCTCAGGAAACTAGTAGCTCCTTTATTGTAAAGCAGCCTTCTATAAGTGTTTTGCTAGCTATGCCGTTGTTTTCATCAGCACTTTCATAAATGCTGAAGCAGAAGTGATGTGTGTTACCTTCCCAAAATGACATAGTAGATTTTGGAGACTATCTCAAATCTTCCCAGCTAGATCACTAGTTAAGCAACCCATCATTTGAAAAAATTAACGAATCCATTGGCTATTAATCTTCTGAATGTCTAGAATAGATCTCAGAGATCAGGTGTGTGATTAATGCAGAGTTACTACATTACTGCATTTTTTAAATTTTTCTTTTAAACAGTATCTGAAGAGAATTATCTGTGGACTTTCTTCAGCCTCCCCTCTCCCCAACAAAAAGACAAGGTTCCAGATAAACAAAGCAAACTCCTTAATAAAAATACTAGCATTGGAGACTGTGCTCCTGTGTCCAGCATTCTTTATAACAGACCCTATTTTCCTGGGTGAAAAACTCAGTGAGAGACAGACAGAGACAGACAGTATGGTGGATGCTCCTGTAATCCCAGTGCTTGGGAGACTGAAAACAGGAGGATCACTGAGTCTGAGCTGTGTAGGGATGCCCTGTAGACCCTGTACTAAATACATTAAAAACAAAAATCAAAACCCTGCAATGCAGCAACTTACTTCTCTATTCAACCTGAGCGTAGAACTAGGCTCACACCTTTGGGCCTCAGAGGCTAAATTGCTTTTCTCACTGTGGTTGCTGATATCAAAGATGGGCTCTCCTGCTTGGGGAGCATTTGTAGAAAGCAAGAGTATTCATTGCCACCTTGTTAGGTGCAACCTACCTCCATAGTCTGTCTTCTCTTGGGAGCTTATATCTCTTGGCTAATGTTTTTGACATCCCTGTTCATATGCCAAACTACCAGAGTCTTATTATTTTAAGCAATGATTTATTTTTAGGTTTTTGTAGGTTTTCTGGGCTGAGCTGGACTAGTTGTTAAATCTTTATATTTATTATGGGTAGTTTAAATGACTGAGAGTAAGCTATGTCTAAAATTTTTTACTGATTAACTTACTTTCTCTTCCAATGTGTAATTTCCATCTAAAAGCTCTATTTCAAAGCAACACAGCTGATCTTTAGCATTATTCAGTTCTGACATCAGCAGTACACATAATTCTTAGAGACTGTCCACTGGGTACTGGGTACTGTAGGCTGTGTTCCTGATAGCATGGCCCAGTGTCTCTCTTATATATAGCTCAGAAGCTTAGAGGAGAGGAGGGATGAACTTGCAAACAAAAACAATACTATGGTGAAAAAGCAAGGACTGAGTGAAGAACTATATGCAAAATAGTGGTGCAGATGCCAGGAGCAAAGGGTCAGCATTAGGAGGTGGGGAGCGGCTTTACAGAGAAGACAAAGTTAACGCTGGCTTTGATAGGATACACGCAGCCTCCAGCTGTATTCGCACAGGCAAGGCACAGCATGGTGAATTCAGGCCTCTGTAAACACTTTTGCAGTTGAAATTTGTTACAAAGTTTACCTGGAGTTGTTTAAGTCTGATATGGAAAGATACAGAGGCATGGAAGTGACTGTGGTGAGCCACATTTTCATGCTCAGGAACCCTAAAAACAGGAAGCAGAACATATTACGAGCACTATATGGTGAAGTACCAGGCCTGGTCAGGAGTCGGAAGAGCTGAGGAAAGCAGGCCTTCTTGTGGTCCTTATGAGAAAGAATGGGTCAGGCAGAGGGAGCAGGTGTAGGATTGGCCAGCTTGAATAACTTCAGCAGGCTCAGGACTATAGGCATTGACCCTGATTGCCTGATACCTAGTCCTGAGAAGATTAAGGGAGAAAACAATGGGTGGTGTATGAAAGTTCTGTAAAGGTATAGATGGAGGATATGACTCTAGATTGGTTCACAGATACATGTCCACTCTGAAGGGGAGTCACTTGCTACCTCTTAAGAATCAACTAGTCTTGATGGGGAGGTCACCCTTTCCTTTGTCTATGAGATGCAAATGCTAGAACATGAAGAATACAGAGATAATATATAGATAATATACAGAAGGAGCAGGTGGCACAGAGTGTAAGAAATGAGAGAATGGATTCTAAGAGGTCTTGACAAGGCCACACCTAATGTCACAGAGGGCCTTGAGACATACTTGAGTTTGAATACTGAGTCTTCAAGGACTTTCTTCAAGGTTCGTGAAAATGTAGTGCCAGATCTGTACCATATGGGCAATGCCTTGTAGCAGCATAGAGGAAGGTGGACTAGCAGAACATCGGGTCAGGAGCTGAGGAGACCAAGCAAGAGACTACCACACGTGTCTGTATGAAGACAACAAGGGCTAGAGTAACACTGGTCAGTGGTGTAGAGAGGAGGGGATAAATGTGAGTGATGTTTCAGTGTCATGTTATTCACTTTTCCAAGTAAAGTGAATGAGAGGGGGGGAACCAACATGTCACTAACTCAGATTGCAAATGAACTACAAGGTGTTTGTGTTGCCTGCAGGGCACAAAACAGGGGCCAAGAGGTGCTTGATGGAAAAGATGAAAAGTTCAGCCATGTACATTTGGGGATTGGTGACCATGAAGTGCAAGTTCACAGATACATTTAGCAGATCATTGAATTTCAGGTTCTGGTAGAAATAGTTTTTGTCAGAGTATTATTTTCTAAAAGCTTTGAGATAAAAGAGTCATGGCAAAGCATAGGTAGAACTGGTGACCCTAGAGAGAGGTGAACAAAGGTTTCCCCTGAGAAAGATAATAAGACAACAAGCAGAATATTGAGAGAACCTGAAAAGGAAAATGATTCCTGGCCAGAAAGGGCAAGGCTAAGTATCAGGAGGACAGGATGGGTTTGAAGTGCTGTAGTACCTTGGTGTTTGTCCCAGAATTTGTCCCAGAATCCTGTGCAGACACCAGACTCTGTGGGTGCTCAAGTTCCTTATATAGATTGCTGCAGCATTTGCATTGTAACTGAAGCCCATCTCCCCATACTTTAAATCATTTCTGAATGGTTTATTATATGAATCACTAATGCAATGTAAATGCTATGTTCTAGTGTATTGTTAAGGAAATAATGACCGAAAAAGTATGTCTACATCTACTCTTAAAGCAGTTTTTATCTTCGAATGTTTTTGGTTCAAGATGGGTTGAATCTGTAGCTGTGAAATCTGTGGACAGAGAGGACTGACTGTGTAATGAATGTGTCTGGTATCCACTGTGGAACTAGGGACACATTGGAAAACAGGTCTCTGACCAGCATAATTGATTGGAACTGGAGTAGGTATGGCATAGTGGACTTGGGTGATTTTGGAAGTCTCAGTGTAGTCTGTAAAATACATTACAGTTGTACCTTAGAGAGGTCGTAGGGAGTGGGTTATGGACAGCTTAGTGCTGAAAAATACTAGTGTGAAGGACAGAATCATTGGGAGAAACTATGAACTCTGCAATGGCCAAAGAAGAAAAATAGTTGGGGGATGGGAGATAAACTGAAGAATAAAAAAGACACTGGGGTCTTGGTGTGACACTGAAGCTCATGAACACAGGGGTGCTGAGGGAAAGTTCTAATGAAGGCTGTGGAACGAGGATATTGAAGAAATTATCAGAACTCATTCTTTTCCTTATCCATAAGATTCAAGGATGCTTGGATAGTGATTATTACCCTCAGGGAATGGAAAAACTGGACTCTTAAATAAAACATGAAAATGGCTTATCTAAGTGTTTGGATTTCAGTGATGTAATAATAAATATTTCACTCATTGATTTACCCCTTTCCTTACCCCAAAATTCATTTACTGGAAAAACTAAATGAAGAAAAAAGCTTACATGTGGAAACATCATTAGTATTTTTTCTACCCAACAGGCTCTTCTGACCATTTGGAAGTCTAGGCCCCCATGGGGTAGTGCAAATATAAATTCCTGGTATGGCCTTGTGGGAAAAAAAACAAACAAACAAGCATTACATTTCAGTGAATTCAGAGAGGTGTTTATTCTTTGTAAGAAACAGGCAGCTTCAAGGAACAAGCAGCCAGGGAGGCAGGGTCTTGGCTCTCTTGAGTGTCCACAAAGGAGGAGGAGCAAGCTCCTGGTGCCAGAAGCTGGCAGTTCCTTAGAGATCAGGCTGCTGCCCTGGGGCCCTTCCTCCAGAAGCATGTAGAGTCTGAGGACCACCTTGCAACACGTCTCCCGTAGGAGAGCATTTATTCAATTATTGTCTTCCTTGCCTTAAAGAGAATTTGATAGCTGTTGTATATCTTGCACATATGTTTGTGAATGTATTAAAGGTTCTATAATTAGTACAGTTAATGTTGAAAAATTAGAAATTGTGGCAATTGCTGTTATTAAATTATTTTTAAAAATAATTATCTTGGAAATGGGTGAAGATATTTTCCCTTGCATAAGTTTCTTTAAATTGCCATTTTAATAGATTCTTCTGTTGTGCTTCTATTTACATAGGAGGGAGTAGTAACTGTTTCTGTGAGTGCCAGGCCTAATTCTTAAGAACATGTTATCCTTTTCATACACAGCTGCAAGTAAGAACAGGCTACACAGCACAACAGCCTGCGTGTTTGCTGGCAAGCACAGGGTTATATAGAAGGGCTTTGTAGGTCAGTGGCTGTGCCAATTCAGGTGGCTACCAGGATGCCTCATGTGTGCAGATCTCTCTTTTATGAATTCTGATGTGCAGTTTGATTAGTCAGTTTGAGCATGGACTCTTGGAACTTGGGTGTGGGTATGATTTCTACCTGAGAGATTCATCAGAGCTCGAGGGCAGGTGAACTGTACCTGTACCCCTTTTCCTCTGGCTAGCCAGGTGGGGAGAGATGCCAAATAGGAATGGGAAGAGTGGGTGTGGGCATAGCCCTTTGCTAGTCCTGTTGTGTCCTGGGAAGTTCCACAGTATGATAGAAAAGGAAGCCTACACGTGAAATAATGCACACCTCTAGTCTGACTTGTAACCACAGGCTTGGGTAACTTAAAGTAGTTTCCATGTAATCGGTGAAAATTTTAAGAACTGGCATGGTGTGGGCAGAGCCTGAGGGTCCTAGTCCCATCCTGAATTAACTTGGTCTTCTTATCCTTATGTTCTCCAAGGATACTAACAGGCAGCTTGGTATATTGACAGATGCCTTCATCCCCTACTCCAAGACAGAGTAGGTGGGGATGGCTGAATTCCATTCTCCTTCCTGTAGCGAGTTCTGGCGAGCACATGTGCCACCTACACATAGAGTGGCGTCATCTGCTCTTTGGCCACAGGGCTTGCGGCCTCACGTTCCACTCTCAGCAAGAAAGTGGGTGGCATGGCTTGGAGAAGGAAAAAATGGATTCTTACCAGAAGAGACTACAAAAATAAAATTCAGTTTTACTGTGTTCCAAAATTGATCACCTCCAGTCATAAATCATGTTCTAGACTCAGGAAATTATTCCCATTCATCTCAGCCTGTCTCAAGAGGAGACACCATGTTTTAATGTTTCAACGTGTATAGCACATGTTTTCAGTATTCTGTAATTTATTCTGCTTTATAGATGATTTAAATACACGACTCCCTTCTCATCTTGGCCATTAATGCTGGGCAGAATAAGAAAGCCTAAGGAAATGTAGTTGCTAAAGCAAAACACCATGTATGTAGACATGGCTTGATGAATTCTTAATGATGTAAAACAGTCCAGCAGAAATAGAAAGAGTTGAGCATTTACCCACCTGAACCATTGCAAATAGGCCTATGAAAAATGACCTGTTGGATTGAATATCAATAATAGCAAATTGCCTGCGTGCTACTCTTGATGATTTACAAGTTTTTTTTTTTTTTTCTTTATGGCTGGCTCAGCCCACTTGGGGAGAG
Source organism: Ctenomys sociabilis (assembly GCA_004027165.1). NCBI lineage: Eukaryota > Metazoa > Chordata > Mammalia > Rodentia > Ctenomyidae > Ctenomys > Ctenomys sociabilis. The sequence goes on from PVKA01004884.1 coordinate 35,447, forward strand.
GGCTGGTGGGGCATGTGGTGCTAGGCTGTGGTCCCTGTTCTTACCTAAGCAGGTGCTTTAAACTGCTGAGCTCTCTTACCAGCCCCTGTATGGAATTTCTCATAGCTGTCATTGCATCATCTGCAACGAAGGAAGCTGAACAAAACTAAATGTTCTAAGATGGAGTCTTCTTGGTTCCTGTGAAGGACACTTGTCCTGAGAGCTGACTCTTCCTTGAAAGAGAGTGCTCCTGCCCTCCTTCTTGCCCTGATCCCTATGCCTTTGGTTAAGGTAGCTAGGAGTTGCCTGTTCACAGTTGCACTTTTGCTTTATTGCAGCCTGTGATGAAGTTGCCCTCTGAGGGTTCTACTCTTTTTGAGCTTGCCCCATGCTCTTGTGTGGTGATTTCCTGGCAGCCCCAGAGGTCTTCATTGCATTAGGGAGTAGCAGGAGAAATGCAGTCTCCAAAGGACTGGGAAACTCTGAAGGCAGTAAAATTACTGGCAGTTTTCAATATAGATAGTATGTAAGCCATTGACATTCCTTTTCCCTTGTTTTTGACCTGGAATGAGTTGTTTTTATTGGGTAGACAGAGAAAATGTGCAGATCTTTCTGTTTATTTCCCCTAGATGTTCTGCAGTTATTTCAAGTAGGAGCTGCTCCTCAGGGGCTCAGGCTGGTCCTATGGGGACTTGGGGTGGGTGCAGTAGCAGAGCAAAGCTGGCTTTAAGCCCTACCAGAGGACCAGGGATATAGCACAGTGGCACAGCGCCTGCCTGGCAAGCACAAGGTCCTGATTTCAACAATCCCGCCCCCCCTAAAAAAAAGGAAACCTGCCAGAGTGCTGATGCTCAGATGCTCAGCAGCCCTAACATGGTGGTGGCTTCTTTGGGATGACTTGAAACTGCACTTCAGAAGATTTATGTTTTGAACACTTTATTTTTTTACTAAGTGGTCAAAATTTTAACTGGTTTAAACCCATTAAATCCTATTTTCTGACTCACGTTATCTCTACAGAGAAGCTATAATTTTTCTGGTTTGTTAAATGACACAAACTTGGTAAGTTTTATGATGGAGTTATTTGTTTGAAAATTGAGTGAATTTACTTAGTTTCTAAAAGTTGTAAAAAAAGAAATCAAGATGATTTAACCCTAGCGCATGTACACACACACACACACACACACACACACACACACACACAAAACTTCAAATGAATGGATTCTCTTAATTTATTTTAGGACAACAAGCAATATACATGCTCATCTGTAAATTCCCTTAATAAGCAAAATTTACAAAGCTAATAACACAATAGCATCTCCTTTCTCTAAACATGGTTCTTATGCTAGAACTGATTTCATGTATTAAAGAATGGCATCAAAATAGAATTACATTTTATCTTAATCTAAGTCTCTGTATTTTTGCTCCATAATTCTTTTGTAGTAATTTTAAAATATTGTTTTAGGGGTAGCAGAGTTAGCTTGGTAGTCTAAACACCTGCCTGGCAAGTGCAAGGACCCAGCTTCAATCTCCAGTACCGCGTGCTGTGCCAGTTCCAGAATCCTGGGTGCGATGTGCAGGCCACCAAAACTGGGCATGGTGGCGCACGCCTGTAATCCCAGTACTGTAGAGGCTAAAACAGGAGGATCACTACGAGTCCACGCTGCATAGTGAGACCCTGTACCAAATATAAAAGACATAAATGTTTTTCAAAGAGAATAAAAAATAGTAAAAAAGAACATTAGAAATGATACAGACAATAGGAATTCAATAGTGGTTATATTGCATATTGTCATTTTCATATTAGTTGTTCAGCTTACCAGATTTAAGCCTGAAAAAATTAATCAAAAATATTAAAAAACAATTAAGCATTAACTATTCCTTTCAGTAGAGCAGTAGCGATCAGCAGTACAGCCATCCAAGCTATCCTGTATGTATATATGAAAGGAAGGAAATGTACATATTCTTTCCCTCATCCCAGTTTTTCCTTCCCTTTGAACAGACTCTTTCCCTTTCACCATGTCTGTCACACCTTTCAGATTTTATTTACCCTTTCAGGTTCTTCCATTAAGGAGACTGTATGATGTTCATATCTGTAATTCGTATAAAACTGTCTCATAAAAAGCTCCTTACTGAAGTCCCCTACACCTGCAGAGCACACTGCGTGCACTGCTCTCCTGCGTGGTGGTCGGCCTGACGAGTCCTGTGCATGGCAGGTTCTTCCCATTTGCCTGCACAAGTAGTGATATCCAGGCTTTTTTTGAAAAAGGAAAAGAAAGCCAAATAATAAGAATGGAGACAAAAACAAAGCATCATAAAAATGGTGCAGAATTTCAAAATAAGACAGAAAATTAACAATAGTTGTTATATAGCGTATTGTTATCAAATCTGTTGCCCAGAGTACTAGATGCAGGTGTGCAAGATTGATCCAACAATCAGTGTCACTCTTGCCTGGGACTCACCAAGCAAATGGCCAGCTCTGAGTGTCTGCAGCATGGTGCAGGTAATTCTGGTGGGCAGCCAGGACTGGATTCTGCTGCTTTAGCAATTTTAAGCAAGATAGCATCTAAGCCCCCAACCCACTTCTATTTTAAAAACTGAATTCATTATTTAAAAGAACAAAACAATATTTTTCCCCTAAAAAAACCCTTCAAGCCTAGATACATAATTTCAAACATAAAAAAGTAATATATGTAAATTCTTTTGGAAAACGCACGAGGCAGCTTCAGAGTCCAGCTCATTTATGAGGTCAGCAGTACCCAAATCCCCAAACTGACAAAGATATTAAAAAAAAAAATCTCCCACAACTCTAGAAAGAAAAAGTTTAAGCAAAATATTAGCAAATTGAATACACATATAATAATAAAACCAAATAGGTTCACCACAATGGCATGAAAAAGAAAGGACCACTTCTTCTTGGTAACAGATGCTGAAAAATTTCAGTGAGCCAGGAGTAGAAAACTTTCTCACAGAGATAAAGGGACTTATAGCTAAAATGAGTATCATTGAGAGACACAGTAGAGCTTTTCACTGTGGAGACCAGCAATAAAATAAGGTTGCCTACCTGTACCACCTTGCTATATCCATGTGCTGGCAACTCTTAAGTCGTAGCAGTAAGGAAAAAAATAGAAGTGAAAAGTTTTACTTTAGCAGATATTGTTGCTCATGTTAACATTCTAGCAAATCTTCAAAAACAATTCCTGAAACTAATGAATCTGTCAAGTTGCAGAATACAAAGCTATATTTAAAAATTATGAAGCTATTGGGAGGCTGAAACAGGAGGCTCACTTTAAGTTCAGGGCCAATCTAGTCTACATAGTGAATTCAATCCCAGCCTGAATGACACAGTGAGATGCTCTCAAAAAACAAACAAACAAACAAACAAACAAAAAAATTATTAAGCTGAGTAATGGATATGGATGACAGTTGCTTGCTTTTGTATGTTTGGAAATTTTCAGTTAAAAACTCAGTAGTACAAAAAAATAAGAGCAATGTGCACTACTTAAAAAATAAATCTAGCAAATGATATCCAAAATAAAAGTTTTATGCTAAAAAAAAAGCCCATAAAATTGCTGAGAGAATATAAATACCTCCCTAAAGCCAATCAAAATTCCAGGAGCTGGATTATGGAAATGTGTAATCTGATTCCAAAATTTACACAGAAAAGCAGAGGTCCTGGAATGACAGAAGTAGTTTTTGAAAGAGATTTTTAAGGACTCACCTATAGCAAACAAACCTACGTGGAAGAAAACAATTCAGAAATCGATCCACATATATATGATCAATTGATTTTTTTTTCAATGCAGTATTAAAAGGAAAAAAAAGATAGTCTTTCTTTTCCCCCTTTGGCTTTTTGGAGACAGGGTCTCTATGTAGTGCAGGCTAGTTGTGAGCTCATGCTTGGCTAAGTTGGGTAGCCTTTGCAAGAAACGGTTGAACATTGCATCAACAGATGGAAAAAATGAACATCATCCTCTTTTTTCCCCAAACACTATGCACGAGTGTTACTTTAAAGTAGATCTTGGGTTTCAGTGCAAAATCAAATAAAAACTTCTAGAGGAATATTACCTGATGTCAGATAAGCTAAAGGTGTCTTTAAAACTTACCAAATTTAAAAATAGTTATCTTGGATGAAAAAAAAAATTTCAAGTAATAGTTAAGCAAAAAGGCCATCTATAGAGTTGGAGAAAGTGCACATATCTGGCAAACAACTCAGATCCAGAACACTTACATTTCAATAAAAATTACTCCCATTTTTTTAAAATGAAAGTTCAATTCACCAAAGACACCAAAGACTAGATGAGGTTGTTATGGCTGAAGTAGGCTAATGTGTGAGAAATTATTCTTACACTGCTGGTGAGAATAAGCTGGCACAATTTTTGTTAAGAATTTGGTAACATATTTCAAAAGAGTGAAAATACTTAACTGCTTAGTCAATTTGCAATGCGTCTATGGATTTACCCTAATAAGTAAGTGGATTTACATATAGGTTTGTCAGGGTGAATGATCAAAAACTAATAATAAATAATGTGAGGTTTTAAAAACAGGATTTGTTCATGAAATTCCATTAAAATATTGATATAGTTTTTGAAATAGGGCATATTTACCAAGGTGAAATGTGTAAGATCACTTAAGATGTTCACTTAAGTCCTCCATAAATCTTAATACAGCCTTAGAAAACATAATGTGAAGAATACAAATCAAGCTTATGGTAACTACCTTTTTATGATTTAATTATCTTTTTTTTCTCTTTTGGCCAGTATTTTCTCAGATACCCAGTAAGTATGTATTATTTTAATACAAACAAAATTATCAATATGTTTATAAATTTGATTAAGTACAGATTTAGATTGATTTACTAATGTTCAATAATAATGCCTTCAACATAATATTTAAAATTATTTTTTTCTTCAAATGAAATATCATTTGAATGAGGTTTATTGGGCAGGCCAAATAGCTCAGTAGACTAAAGCACCTGCTTAGGCAGGTGCAGGGACCCAGGTTTGATCCCCAGCCGTCGTGCTGGCCCCGCCCCAGGGTGCGCTGAGACAGTGACTGAGACTGGGCATGGTGGCGTGCGCCTGTAATCCCAGCGCTTGGCAGGCTGAAGACAGGAGGATCACTATGAGTCCGGTCTACGTAGTGGGATCCTGTATACCGTATACTAAATACATTGAAAAAAAGGAAATGGGTGTTTGTGCAAGTCAGTGGGAATGACTAGTCCCAGATACAAACCATTACTTCCAACCCTTACATATATAACTGGCATGTGTGGGGCATTCTGCTAGCAGCTCTTTAAGTTACAAGGTCGTAAAAGAACTAAACATACAACTAGAGTGATTCAGAGCGCTAGGGACAGAGTCCAGGTTGGCTGATGCTGTTCTAGCTCGTGTGGCCGCCTAGAGTGAGGTATGAAGGCAGGATTTTTTCTAGATTTGGCTTAAAGTTTGCTGATGAATAATGTCTGTCATGCTATGTGAGTTAAAATAATGACTCTTCTAGGTTTATTGTGACGTCATTTTTATTCATTTATAAAAATAATCTAGCACTAGATCATAAGCCCTCAATGAAAGTTATCCATTTCTACTGTTTTAAAAAAAAATAATAATTGCAGAGTTCTTCCAGCTTTTCAGAAGATAAAATTATTTTATTTATAAGTTTGTTAACTTGTTTTAAAATATACAGTATCATGTTTCTTATACCATGTACCATGAAAATTTTACTTTCTGTCCCAGGAGGATTCCATGTGTGTTAGTCAGCTTTCTGTTTATTGTAGTAAAGTACTTGTGGTGATCAGTTTATATGGAGGAGAAGTTTATTGTGGCTCGTAGTTTCAGAGGCTCCAGTCCATGGTTGCTTCTAGGATTGTGTGTGTGTGTGTGTGTGTGTGTGTGTACAGCACATGTTGGGAGCATGGGCCACGTGGCATCACAAATTTTTCACTCCATGGTTAGGAATAAGAGAGAGGAAGAGGGCCAGTGAGGTAGCTCAGTGGACTAAAGCTCCTGCTTAGGCAAGGGCCATGGTTTGATCCCTGGCACCACATGCAGTGCCAGCCCTGCCCACAGGGTGGGCTGAACCAGCCAGAGTCCAGGTGGCACATGCCTAGAATCCCAGCTATAGGGAGGCTGAAAGCAGAAGGGTTACTAGAAGTCTGAGCTATGTAGTGAGATCCTGTACCAAATACATTAAAAGAGTCGGGGTGGAGGGAGGGAAGGAGATAGGGAGACAGATGGGCAGAGAGAGAGAGAGAGAGAGAGACTGAGCCCCTCAGCCTTGTGGAAAGGCGCACTCCTGATGCCCCATGCCCCTCTGGGCCCACCTCTTAGAGAGTCTACCATTGCCAATAGAGCCAAGCAGAGGACCACACCTTTACCATAGGGACTTTGGGCACTTGCTGGATCCAAATGATGCAGTGTGCAACAGAAAGTGTTAGATTTTTTTAAGTTCTCTTTTATTCTTCCTATGTTTAGACTAGTTTGAAATTATCAGCTAAACCAGGAAAGCCAAAGTGCATCTCTACATTAAGTCTTGCAGTGATAATGGCAGTGGTTTTACCTTCTTGCTTGTGATGGTCTCAAAACATGTGTTGATAAGGTTAATATTTCATTCAGGGTAACTAGGTTTGAGAGTTCCTTTAACAGTCTGGTTTTATAATTATATTTTCTTTCTGTCTTCATAATGACTCATTTCCCTGAAATGCATTTTATTCTCCGGTAATTCTGATGTACAAACCAGGGAATCATCTGCACATTTAGCTCATCTTTTTTTCTTTTTAAAGGAAAGGTCTCCTCAAACCTAGCATGATAAAAATTTTACATCATTTTTTGATTACATGGTCTCTGTATATATTAAACTATCTCTCCATTGCTGGTCTGCCCTTAGTTTATAAGAAGCAGAGCTTCAGTGTTGCCCAAGTTCCCAGGCTCAAGCAGTCATCCAGCCTCAGTCTCCAGATTACAGGTCTAGAGTTCATGCTAAATTCCAGGCTACTGATATGCTCTTACTAAAAAACAACAAAATAGCCAGGCTTGGTGGCAGTACCTGTGATCTGCACACAGGAGGAGGCCAGCGCAGGAGTATTGCTCACCCCAGGTCGAGTAGCAACTTAAGAGACTGTCTCAAAGTAAAAAATAAAAATGGGGTGGGTATTTAGCTCAGTACAAAGACTATAGATGCACACCTCAGTACCACATAAAACAAACAAAAATAAAGCACACTAAAAATAAGTACTCTATTAGTAAGGCATCCTAATAGAGGTACACTTTTCATTAGAATATTAAAAGGAATAAGCGTGTTGTTTGTTGAAAAAGAAGTTATGTTTTCAGATGGTTTGGCATATGTTCAGTTCTAAATGCTGCTCTGAGTCTGAGCTAATCTCTGAACCTTTTGAGATGAGCAGAAGAGGAAGAGGTGGCAGCCCCGGCCAGTGTCAGTGGGCAGCTCCTTGCGGCTGGAGGGAAGCTGTCCTTATGTCACTGTTAGCAGTGAGCATAACTTACACATGGGTTCTGGGTGAAGGGTGCTTATGATGCATGTGGCAGTATTGAAGGCCATAAGCAGGAAAATATTGAGAAGTTTCCCATCTCAGAAACCCTCCTGGACAGTTTTGTGATAGGCATATGACAGAAGTTGTGTATAGTCCATGTTGGGAATGCAGGAAGAGCCATGGAAAACCAAGGCCTCCGTGAACTTGCTGTCACCTGGCTCTAGATTGGAGAGTTGAGTCCTTCTCAGGATCCGCTTGTTCTGTCTCAGGCAATAGGTGAGCTGATCCTCAGCTACCACTCTCCCTAGAATTAGCTGTATGTGGAGGACTCTGGCTTAAATTCCATCCCAGGTACCTGGCAAATCATCCTGGGGTGAAGAGATTTTACTTCCTCCAGTTGGGAAATGGAGCCTGAACTCTTTCTTCAGGATTCCCTGGGTTATGTATTCTGTTTTCTTAAGCCTGGTAGATGCTACCTTTATCCCTCATAAAGTAATCATCCTTCATAAAGCAAGCTTACATTGTATACCGTCTGTATATCCTGTGGTAGGTTGGAAGGGTGTCACTTATGTAAAAGTCACTTGAAAGGAGCTCTAAAACAAAATGGTTTCAAGTAGACTGAGCCCAGCCAGTCTCACAGTGATTGGGCACTTCCAGTAAATCAGACAGTATGGAGTGAATTTCTTGCCGATTAGACCAGGCCTGCCAGGTGTACTTTGTTTGACTGTTAAAGTGTCATGATATCTTAGACATGATTGCCCTGGGTTGAGGGTGTAGCACCTCTCCAGCTCTCCAGAAGCCTGGACCGTGTCGGTCTGCAGCATGCCAAGTACACATGCCAAGTTGGCTGCCCGGCCTGCAGGGCTGTGTGTGTCTGCACTGCTCAGCATCGTCAGAGTGAGGTCCAGGAAATCTTAAGTTCCCAGGTGTGTAATTATAGTAACCATGTTCCCTTCTCTTCTGGCTAGGAAAATTCATCCACTTACAATATGGAAATGTTGACAGAAGAAAATTTTCTCCATCTCTCTAGTAAGAGAAAAATGAAATGAAAAATAGATACTTTTCTAACACCAAGTATGTAAAATGATTTTAAAATCAGTTGTTTAGCGGGTAATTTCTTTGTGTTAAGAACTTTTGAGCTTCTCTTTTCCAGTTATTTAGAGATGATTGTTGTAAACTAAAGAACACTAGAGCTTATTCCTTCTGTCTTAAATATTTTAGCATTGATTAGACAAGCTCCCACTGTACCTTCTCTTCCCTACCTTTCTTAGCCTCTAATGATGACTGATCTATTCTCTTATTTCTGGAAGATCAGTGCTTTTAGCTTCATATAAGAGAGAACATGCAGTGTTTGTCTGACTGCATGTAATATGTCTTTTGCTTTCTTCCATGTTATTGAAGATGCCTGAATTTCACTCTTTTTGTGGTTTATCGTATCTGTACACTAAACTTTCTTTATTCATCTGTTAATAGGCAGCTCAGCTGAGTTCACATGTTGGGGTCTTAGTTACTTTTCTCTTGTTGCTGAGACAAAATACCTGACACTCAAAGTTAAATGTGGAAAGGTTTATTTTATTTAGCTCACAGTTCGTAGAGATTTCAGTCTACAGTCAGCTGCCTCCAAAGCAGTGTACCTTCAAGAGATCCTGACAGCATCTTTTTTTTTTTTTTTTTTTTGTCTTTTTGAGACAGGGTCTCACTATGCAGTTCAGGCTTGCCTTAAGCTCACTTTGTAGCTCAGGCTGGTCTTGAACTCACAACAATCCTCCTGCCTCAGCCTCCCGAGTGCTGGGATTACAAGCATGCGCCACCACGCCCGGCTTCTGACAGCATCTTTTTGTGCCTTTTATTCTCTGTCTAGGCAGCTGGGATTTGGATGGTGCCAACCCAGTCAGTGGACTGAGATAGTAACCACTCACCCCTAATCCTAATCACATGTCCCCAATCTGAGCACTGAACAGTGACTCAGTCACATACTCTCGATTTAGTCAGCTCTGAAAAACCTCTAGCTGTGGCCACATGCAGATTTGAGGGACTGGTTTTTGTGAATACAGCTAGACATTTTAATACAAAACCAAACACAACAAAAACACCCAAAATGATTTCCCACAAGTTAAAAAAAAAAATATAATACTATCCATACCATAAGATTTACCAGGTAGGACAAGAAATGGATCCAGGAGAAATGTATTTCCTTCTTATATTATGCTAAAATTAGTTTAACACATCCATCAAAAGTTCGTTCTAATCTAAGAATAATCTGTGTATTAAAAAATGGCTTGAGGTAGCTTTTTTGGCTTGAGTTAGTACTGTACATCATAAAATCTCTTTCCTCAGTGAATAGACAAAGTCTTCCAGACATAGTAATGAAAATGGGTTGTTAAAACATGATTTCAGCAGGGAACCCACAATGATAAATAAATATGAAATACTAAAGTGAAGACTATGATGCAAATTTGCAGAAAAAATATTTGAAATAAGTTTTGACTTTTAAACCTTTCCCTATACTGAGACTATAAAAAAGTTGAATTGTTGGAGATGAAGGAGGAGCACTTTCATCAAGTGTATTTTTCTCCTGAGAACTGTGTGATGAGTCTTGCCCTGTCTAGTTGCCTTTCCCTTCATCTCAAATGAAGGTCAAAGAGTCCAAGGAGATTGTGTAATGACATAATAGCTTTCTTCTGCAGATTTTGTGGGGCTAAGTGGAGGTAGGGTTGAACCAATAACCTTTCTATGGAAATGAAAGAGAAGAGCCTTCAGGGATCACCTTGTGGAGGGCACCAGCTTGCATTTGGATAAAGATTGGTGACTGTTTTCAAGATGGGGCCATGAGCATCCTTGTGGGAATGAGAATGACTCAGGGCCTGTTGGATAGGTCAGTCTAGAGAGGACACAGGTGCTCCTCTGGGGAAATCTGGACTCGAAATGCTGCATAAATCAGACCTCAGGCCGGAGTGATGGGCACTCAGCCTGTGCTGTTGCAAAGATGTTCATTTAAAAAAGCCTCACACTTGGTTAAATGCTCCACTGTTACCACTTTGAAATTCTTAGTAATGTTTTAACGAACAGCCCCATGTTTCCATATTCTGAGTACAACACTTTAGGTAGTCTATCTTAAATTTATGGTCTACGTTGGGAAAATTCAGTAAAGGGACCCTCAGAATGAGAGAGGGGCAGCCCTTAAAGACATCAAGTACTTCATGGGGAAAGAATGGGCATTAAATATTCACATTCCACTGATAAAAATGGCAGACCACCTGAACCAGTCGGTTACACATTTACGGCTTCCTTCAGCTCTCCTTCACTATCCATGTCCAGTCCCTCCTGGCCTGGAGAGGTCTAGAACAGCATAGAAAGAGGGCACAGAGGTTTGATAACAGGGATTGAGTGTTGCTGCGCAGCAGATGCCGGTCCTTGGGAGAAAGCTGCCATGGGTCTCAAAATAACCACAGACTTTCTGTGGCTGAAGGTAACTGTAGACTTTCATCGAATAAAAGTGATGCAGAAAGTCGTGCGGCTGTTTAAGCTTTTATTCAAGGATAAGGGAGGAACTACATTGAATAAAAACTAAGAGAAAAGGAAAGTGCAAAATGGAATTGCTTTTGAAATTGCATCTCTCAAGTGATACTGACTCAGTATTGATTACATAATTTGAAGAGCATGGAAACATCAAGGGCTTTGAACTCATAAACCTTGTTGTCTTTTAAATTTGAAATGGTTTTCTGAAGGCTAGCTTCAATTTCATAGTGACACTAGACTCTTTTTACTTCTTAACCCAATTTGGTAATAAGAAAAGAAATGGTTATGCCTCAGTGACTTTTCCATCATGGCTGGAACAAAATGCCTGACACCCAGAATTAAAGAAGGAAAGGTTTATTTAGCTCACAGTTAGTGGAAGTTTCAGTCTGTACTCAGCTAGCTCTAAGGCAGAGTGGCACAGGGCAGAGGGCAGCAGTTCAGGCACATGGAAGACACCAAAGAGCAAACGACAGCAGCGGCTGTGGCAGCTAGCAAGCCCCTCTCCCCTCCTTTCATTGTATTCAGGCTGTCCACACCAGAGTGGTGTGGCACTCACAGCCACGATCCAAGCCTTGCAAGCTAGAAGCTGCCCCATGACTGCATGAGGCTTTGTAGACACAAACCATAGCAGGTACGTTTTCCCATTGGATAGAACACTTATTTATCGAGTGGTTGTCTTGCTGATGGTAGTCTAAAAAGGGGAAAGTTTAGTTGTTTAATGACCTTGTTATTTGTAGTATTTCTTTTGAAAACGTTTAACATTTGAGAGACTAGAGCACAGTTTTATTATAATTTAGATTTTTTTTTTCCAATGGCAGTGACATAGAATAATTTTTCTTTGTAGTGGCTGTCCCAAAATGACTTGAATTAGGAAAATGTTACCAGTGTTCAGTATATTTCCACTGCTGTTCTATTTTATACAAAAACTACTATAGGCTAATTATACAAAATTATATTTGTGTTCATTGCATGACTTTTAAATTAACTTGGTTTCTGGTGGATTGACATTTAGAGTAGATGAAGTTGCATTCTTTCTTGGGATTCTGTGAACTATATATAAATGGCCTTTAACTGTGAGGAGATAATTGAATTTTTAAAAAATTTCTGGGGCTAGGGAGATAGCTTGGTGGTCTAAATGCCTACCTGGCAAGCGTAAGGACATAAGTTTGATTCTCATGCCATGCCGGCTCCAGAACCCTAGGCATACAGTGCTAGTCACCAAAACCAGGCATGTGGCACACGCCTGTAATCTCAGCACTGGGGAGGCTGAGACAGGAGGATCACTACAAGTCTGAGCTGCGTAATGAGACCCTGTACTGAATAAATACATGATTCTTTTTAATTTAAAAAATAAAAATTTTTCTGAATGCTTTGTATTTGATCAGACTTTATAAAATATGGGTACTGTGATTTTGTTTTTGTTTTTGCTTTTTTTTTTTCACAGAAAGTCATTTATTTTCAAGCACCATTTTTATATACGGCCTTGATTAGAATATAAAACGTGGATTCTGGTGCTGAATAGGAAAACACTTTTCCTTACATTTTACATCAGAGTAGACAAAGCTGAAGAGCACATTTTCATTTGTGTCAAGACACGAATTGTTTGTCTCACACACCACGCAGAGACTTCCCGCTGTGTTCTGGGATTATTAAGGCAAAGGTCATTTTCTGGGACATCTCATGGGACCTCCCTTCCCAGTTTGAGCTCCCACCACTTTTTAAGTAAATGTCGAAAGTGTGGGCGGGGCTCCACCTTGGCTTCTCAGACCCCAGTGCTGCTGGCAGCGCAGTCAAGTCCTCCTCCCCAGGGCCTGGACTCAAGCGCCAGGTGGGGTGTCCTGCAGTGGGGAGGAGGCTTATCCCAGCTGGCAGTGGCTCTGGAAGTGCCCGCGGGCATGTTCTAGTGCTTGTTCTCTGATAAGAAAAAAATGTAGGGAATTTGTGTACATTTTTAGGGTAGAATAATAGCTTGTATGCATATATAGTACCAGTGATCACTGATTTTACTTTAAATTGGAAAAAGGCTGCACCTAAAATGTAGATTCTTTAAGGAGTTAGGGGATCATGGAAGAACTAGGTGTTACCATTTGTATAATCAATGACAGTGTTTATAAGTGGAAAGTATGCTGGTCAGCTTTTCGTCACCATGACAAAATACGTAAGGAAATTAAAGGGAGAGAATTATGTGGCTCATGGTTTTAAAGGTTTCAGTTGGTAACTTGGTCCTGCTGCTTGGAGCCTGTGATAGTACCCACCTCAGAGTCGGAGCGCGTGACGGGAGCGGCTGTTCCCCTCTCTTGATAGCTGGGAAGAAAAAGGAAGAAGAGAGGCCAGAATCTCCCAATCCCTTTCAACAGCACACCTACAGCAACCTGACTTCTTCAGCTAGGCCCCTACCTCCCAGGAATGCTACAAGCTAAGTGCCCAGCCTTTATCAGATGGGCCTGTACAGGACCTTTGAGACCCGAATATAATTACAAAATTATGTGAAATCATGGCTCCTTATAATATAGTTCTGTATATTTTCGTTTGCTTGTTTTTTAACCCATGCTTCTTATTTTGTTCCAGGCTCGCAGGAAGGAGGTGTTTATCCAGGAACGGTATGGAAGGTTTAATCTAAATGACCCGTTCTTGGCACTCCAGAGAGACTATGAAGCAGGTGCTGGTGACAAAGAGAAGAAGCCAGTTTGTACCAACCCCATCTCCATCCTGGAAGCAGTCATGGCCCACTGCAGGAAGATGCAGGAAAGGATGTCCACGCAGCTGGCCGCCGCGGAGAGCAGACAAAAAAAGGTACTGAGGCTTCAGTCTTATCTCCATAATGTAGAGTAGAATAAAGAACGCAGCTCTGAGGTGGTTGTCTTTAAATAAGCGCTCAGCAAAAATTGCTAAGTACTTAGAAGTGCTTAGTGCCCTCCCTTTTAAAATGTAACTTAAAATGTTTTCAGTGTAACTGAAAATGATACTGAATGATACAGTATGATACAGTGAAATTGTGTTTACCATAATGAGGACTTTGATACTGTATTTCAAATACATGTTGTGTTCCCAGTGTGATAAGACATGTTTAGTTGCATGGTAGCTCCCGCTGCACTAAAGTCCTGACTGGTCACAGCACATATCTGGAAGTGATTTTTATCTAGTGCTGACCCCACATATTTCTTTTCAATTAGAATTTTTTTGTTATCCTGCTTTTTATTATTACTAGACTAAAGCAGGTATCTTGAGGACAATATAATGAAAGTTATCCTGGAAGATATCCAGAGTCACTGTGTGTCATTGTGAAGAAATGATTAGTACAGCTCACTTGGGATCCGCCAGCCATGACAGCAGCAGATCTCCACTCCTGTTCATTTAGTGCATCCTCCCACCCCCAGTGCTTCCATTTCTTGCACTTGAGTACTTCCACTTGAGTATCAAGGTTGAGAAAAAAATTATTATGAACAGTCTAAGGAAATAAAAGTTTCAATTTTGCCCTTTTATAAAAGTGCTGCTAAGATTGTTATTCCTTTATCAGAGAAGAAGGGGAGTCAGAGAAGCTAATGAAGTCTGGCACGATTAGAATTAAAACTGATATGTTTTCCTTACAATTATTAAAGCATAAATTAAAGTGCTTCTTCTAGTTGGCTTTTTGAGAGAATCCTATCTCACATTTAACACCTGGTAGACAACCTCTGTGTATGAAGTGTAAATATTTATGACATTGCTGTTAAACATGAATCTGTCATTAACATCTGAATGCCAGTGTTCTGGTGTAGATGTTGAACAAAAGCAGACACTTTCCTCAAGAGGTTGTGTGGTAGAAAACTAAAGCACTGAGTAAAAGAATACAGAATAGAATTTGCCTCTGTGGACTAAGGCAAAACCAGTTTTACTCTGAACATTGCAAACCCTCTATAAAGCCCTACAGACGATTAGCGAGGTCTCCTGAGGTTTTCAAGAGTCCCCCCATACTGCATAAACAGAAGCTAGGTTATTTCAGTTGATGTCACTGAAACTCATCTGTACTTCTTGGATGGGGTATATTTCAATTATGTTCTTAAATGTAACAAATGAACTCTATGATAATAAATTATTTCTGCTAGATTTTATGCTGCATTCCCAAAAATCAAGAAGATATTTTGCTTTAATACATAAAAATACATGCTTTTCTCGATTTCACTTTACTTCTGCATTTTCTTCATTATTTCTTTTTTAGGTGAAAAACAAAAGACCTATTTCTAGGCCAAATCAAAGGCTGTTTATCTATTTGATTTTTTAAAAAAATGAACTGCATCCTGTTTGCTTCTGAATGGCTGGGTCTTTTCCAACCTGGCTGAGAGTGAAAGGAAATTGTTTGTGTCCTGTGGGCCCTGAGAACTCCGTGAGTGGCTCCTGTGTGTAACAGGGATACAGGAGCCCTTTATGGCCAAATTCATTGGCTGTGTAGTCTCAGTGAAGAGTCACTTTGATTATGTGCTGCTTTTTGTTCTTAAAGAATATTCTAGTAGATTAGAGTGTGTAAAAAGGGTTATAGTTTATATTCTGACCAAGTATTTTTACTTATAAAAAGAAAAAAACACATCAACTGATAAAAAGCAGAAACTCCAAAGTCATCTTTAACATGTCAAATTATCTGTTACCTTTTAGTCTCAGAGGTGTTTTAACCAAATGTCCTCAGTTTCCTGACATAATCTGCACCTTCAGACGTCTACAAACAGGAAAAGGAAATCCATTGTTTGAAATCAGCCCCATTCCTTATATCACTGCTGAAGCAAAAGTCAGTTCTACAATTCAGATATTTAGCACCTAACGCTGGTGCATCTCTTTGGTAATCCTGAGGCCTTGGTTTGCACGCAGCTCTGGTTGGCGTGGGCAGGCGGAGAGAGGCTTCATGCTCATTCATGGGTTGGTTCCTGCTGAGGCGACTAATGGGACAGTCAACTGTTTGGTCATTTGTGTGCCAGAGAAATTTGGACCAGAGTCAACCTGGCAAAGGGGCTGAGCCTGTAAGCCACTTGGCATAAGCTAATGAGTAATCATCTTGGAGAATTTAGCCTCCAGGTAATCTCCGTGTTTTGAGCCAGCAGCCCAGGGCCAAAGGTATTTCTTGTTTCATTTTGCTTTGTTTGTCTTGGGCATCACTTTTTAATAGACCATCTAGTTTAATGTTTTAGACACTAGGGAAGAACTGTATATATTTTCAAACATTGTATTGATACTTACAAAGCGTCGTTTGTAGCCCTGAAATAGGAAGTTTGAACAGAGCCTTTAACTATAAGAACCCATAATGATTACAGTATTCAGTGAGAAGCCATAATAGCTTTGTGTATTAGATACATCCTTATTTAGGTGGCAGCTTGGTATAATTAGGTCAGTTACTCAGTATACTTAGGTTAGTATAATTAGGCAGTAGATGGCTTTGACAGGATTGAGTTTAGTCAAGGGAAGCTAGCGCTCATTGATTTAGGTGGAAAGGACATTCATTGACTGCCTTACAGAAATATCAGCCACTGCATAGCATGGTTTGAACACCAAGAGCTCAGTTCTCACTAGCCAGAGTCAGACAGTGTTCTCTGCACGACTTGTCTACGGCAGCCAAGGCTTGTGCAGAGGAGAGCTGGGGTTCACTGCTCACCCTTGGCCTCGCTCACACCAGACCATGGCATGCACCAATGCATCAGGTCTGAGTGTGGCTCAGTCCTGCTTTGCATTGTGCATTGCCTATTAGAAACCAATGCAGGGGCTGGGGGTATAACTCAGGGGCATAAACACCTGCCTGGCAAGTGCAAGGTCCCAAATTCAATCCCTTATACCAGAAAAAAAAAAAAAAGCACATGTATAGGACTGGCTGAACTGGGGCCAGCCTCCTGCCCCCTCACTGCATGCAGGAGCAGGAAAGGACCCTTACGTATGCAGAGCCTAAGGTAGAAAATTCTAACAGATGGAAGCAGTTTCCAGTGCATGATACAACAAAAATGAAACTGTTTACTTTATGAGCCTTTTCCTTCTTGTAATAAATTATTTATTGTATTTCATGCTGCCTTTTATATTCAGTTGTCTATTTTATCATGTAATTGTTATATTATTGCATATATAAATATCTTTTAAATTTCAACCAAGGATAACATATTAATCATCCATAATAATATTTTTAAGAACAGTATTTAGCATGTTTTATACACACAAGATTATTTTAGTCCATTCTTAAATATGTAATTCCTAATGTATAATTCATTGTTACATTTCAAAATGCACTTCTGTCTCCCAGGAGCATTGCAGAGCAATTGTTAATGGGGAGCTCGAGACTTAGGCCTGTGACTCTGATCTGAGACTTAAGGATAAAGCAATGTGCTTCCCTCAGCCCTACCCCTAGAAAGCCCTGCTGTCAGGAAGCTTTCCCTCTATGTTAGGCTTTTCACAGGAGCAGTAAAGAGACAGGAAAGATAAAAGAAGCCTTTATTAACTCCCAAGATCCAGAGAGAATTGAGGGCAGGCTGGAATCCGCTGACCAGAGGCTTTCACAGACTCTGGTCCACGAGGGGCAGTTTTAATTACATGTAAGGAGCTGACTGGGGTCTCTCCTGTGTGCGTGGGCAAGGGGAGAGGAAATTATATCTAGGGCTGGCGTGGGTAAGAAGAAGAAAGCAGTCATTGGGAAGGTAAGCTATTGTCTGAAGGGCTTGAGCCGTGTTAGGTGACCCCCTAACAATTTAGCAATCCATGTTAGGGTCAGAACCTGTCATTCTTGATAGCCCAGATTGGAAGAAGAGGGCAGATGAGAACTTCAAAGCCCAAGGTGTTGACCAGTGTCTACTGGGCTTTCCTTTCATATGTCCTATTGTTATGGTGGTTCAATAGGATTCAATGCTTGGGTAAGGGTGAACAAGGGAAGACAAAGACAGGGGTCAGAGAGCAGTGAGGAATATTCTTAAATTCATCAGAGAATTTTGTGGAATGGAAAACATACACACTCTGTTTTCCCGTTTAGTAAGTGGCCGTACTTACTTTCCTTGCTGTTTTCCATTTTTGTTTTTTAATGTATTTAGGACTGGGTCTACAGGGTCTCACTACACAGATCGGACTCGTAATGATCCTCCTGTTTTCAGCCTCCCAAGCACTGGGATTACAGGTGTGCGATACCACATCCAGTCTCAGTCACCGACCCAGTGTGCCCCGGGGTGGGGCCAGCATGACACAGCAGGTATTAAACCCTGGTCCCTGTGCTTGCCTAAGCAGGCACTTTAGTCTGCTGAGCTATCTGGCCAGCCCTGGGTACTTTATATTTACTGCAGTCTTTTTCCTTATTGCTAGACAAATTGTAAGTCCTCTGTAGCTTAGATTACCTTTAATTTTGTCATTTCTCTATAATTTATTTATAAGTTAAGTGATACAGACCTCCCACCCTACCTATGCTGCTGAGGACCCAAGGGCCACAGGTGTTAGGCAGATGCCCTGCTCCTGAGCTACACCCATTCTCAGGGATGGATTTAAACACTTCAAGTCCTAGTAGCCCTGTGGTCAAGATAATGCCTGCAAGCTGAGAATGTACACACATGCACACACACATCCAAACACACACACATGTACACACACACACACAAGCTCATGTGAATCAAAGATCACTTCTGATGCATTTCATATTAATTGTGTGATCCAAGTTTATGCTTCAAAAAGAACTAAGTATTCAAGAGGCCGTCAACATATATTAATAAAGTTTCTTGAAATTAAAAGCAGAGACTGCAGAAAAGATTTTGTTTAAGGTGGGGCACTTTCTCATGTATTGTAAACAAAAATGAGGAAATGTATACCAGTGAGAAAGGGCTCTTCCATTTGATCACCAGCAGAAAAGTATTCATTGTGTACATTGGTGGTTTAGACATGCAACTTAATTAAATTGGGGTGGGTTTTTCAACAAAAAAGGGAGGAATTCCAATATTAATTTACCATATGAAAATATTAAAAGTCATGTATAGTTTTTTCCTCCAGTTCAGGTTTATGCATTGTGTGTAGTTGTCAAGTCTTCTAAGTTAACTTTAAACTTTTTTTTTTTTTTGGCGGAACCAGGGATTGAACACAGGCCCTTGCACTTGCCAGGGAAGCACTTATTCCACTGAGCCATCTCCCTGGTCCTACTTTAAACTTAATTCCTCATTTCTCACTACTTTTTTTCTTTTTTTTTTTTTTTTTTGGTAGTACCAGGGATTGAACTCAGAGCCTTGTGTTTGCCACACAAGTACTTACCCTTCTGAGCCATCTCCCTAGCCTCTTTTTTTACTTCGATATTATCTGAAGAGCAAAACAAGTCTGAGCTGTGTAGTGAGACCCTGTACCAAATACATTTAAAAAAATGTGTGTAATGTTTTCTAATAATTACATTTAGTTGATGCATTTTGGACAGGAATACTGCAGGAGTGATACAAGTCAAAAAGTGTATGATTTTGATTTTTTTTTTTTCCTAACCCAAACCATATGAGGCTTCATCAATCACACGATTTAGTTGGTTCTGTCAGCTTTCCTATGTCTCTAAAACAGTGGATTCTCTGCAAACCAAGGTCATAGTCTCAGTGAGTCAGAGAATGAAGTCACAGGCAGAGGAAGAAGTTAGAGAATGGTAAAGGAGAGGAAAAATAACTCCCAGATTTCCAGGAGGGGTCCCAAGGGAGTGGCCCCTTGGCGCCTCCTTTTAAAGCTACTTAAAAGCACCAGCCTATAAATAGCTCAGCAAATTAAAGCCCCTGCAAGCAGGCACAGGGACCAGGGCTGCAATTGAGACTGGGCATGGTGGCTCATGCCTGTAATCCCAGCACTTGGGAGGCTGTAATCAGGCAGATCACTGTGTCCAGTCTAGTAGTGAGACCCTGAACACTCTGTAGATCCTTCCTTAAAAAAAAAAAAAAAGCTACTTAAAAATAAGTGGAGCTTCAGAAGTGTTCAGGTGTTTAGTGGCCGTCTACCACAGGTGGTTTTGGATTTAAAGTGACCAATTGTGACTCAGGTTCTCTGACAGTGACTCAGCTTGTAGGATTTAAAGGAAACTGAGATTTTAAAGAAAAACCAGTTATTCTGCATTCCTAGAAACTCAGGAATTTAGAAGAGAAGAGCTGCAACTCCTTTAGTAAGTAGGAGTCTGCATTCTCTTTTGCCTTAGGAAGTTCATTCTTGGTCCAGAGTCCTAGTTGTCTATCTACTCTGTATTGCTTGCTACTGTGGCCAGACACTCATCTCAGGCTCTTTCCCTAGCTAGCTGCCTTATTCATAAGCTAACTAAATAAACTACTTTTTATACTGAGTCATTAACACTGTCCCTTGTGGCATTAGTGACTAAGTTGTTGAGAAACAATTTGAGACTCTGCAAATATCTTGTTATCCACTAAATATTTCCCCAGTAGTTTTATAATCTATTGATGATTCCCAACTCCACAATTCCTTCTACTGTATTACGAATTTCTATGGTAAAGAACTGCTTTTCTTTCCCTAATCACCTATTTATTGTTTCCCTCAGTGTGGAGTCATGGACTATCACCCAGGCTGGGCGCTTACTACAGTAGACTCTGGCTATTTTGGAGCTCGATTTTCACAAACTCTCTGTTTTATGCGTTTTCAAATCATATTAATCTAAATTATTTATCACAGATTTTTTTGGTATATCGTGGGATTTTGCAGTGCTGTGTAGTATGTTTGTGTTAAAATTATGTAGGTTTATGAATTCAGAAAATGTTTAAGAATGTTAGTGTTTTTAAATGTGTGGGAAAGGTTTATAAGAGTGTGGTAGGATTTATAAAGCCTATATATATATATATTATATATATATATATTATATATATTATACATATATTATAAAATAAATATAATGTCACTACCTCGCTGATATTCATTTATTGTGTGGGTGTCTGGAATGTAACCACTACTATAGGTGAGGGACACTGTATCATGGTTTATTTATATATTTATTTTTGTATTTTAGGGAAGGGTCTACAGGATGTTCAGGGTCTCACTCTGTAGATCAGACTCGTAATAATCCTCCTGTTTACAGCCTCCCAAGAGCTGGGATTACAGGCACACACCACATGCCTTGTCTCAATTGCCATCTTAGCATACCCCAGGGGTGGGGCCACACAGCAGGCCAGGAGATCAAACCCCTCCCTCACTACCCCTGTGCCTGCTTGCACCTGCTGAGCTATTTGGCTGGCCCATCATGGTTTAAGTGCCCCAGATTGTCACAGATTTGCCAGTGGGAGCTCTTTGCCTCTCACCCAGTTGATACATTTCCATCATTCTTTGGCATGTCTCTACTTTCTTACAGAAAGCAATTCTGCACTCATCTTGTTTTTCATCCCAACTCAAGGATTTAGTTTTTCTTTCAAGGGGTACTAGTTTCTTTTGTAATAGAAAATGTTATTTATAGCTAGAAATTCATGAATTTATTGTCCTCATAGTTACATCCATGCATCTGTTCGTCTCTGTGTACCCAACATGAGTTCATGGTGCTGCTGCTGTTGCTGATCTACCAATCTGTACAGTAAATTCTAATCTTTGTATGAGATACCTTTATGCTACAAGGAGAAGCATGACTTCTGTTTACTTCAATATATTATTTGCTCAGGCCTAGAACATACTGGTTTTTAGAATTGTTATTCCATATCACTGTTTAAAAAAAAAAAAGACTGGAATTCAATATTTGATTAGTTTTTCAAGAAAAAAATTTACACAGGTCATTCCTAAGCATGCAAATGGAATGAGTTTTGACTATGCATACATCCCTGTAGTAAAGCCATAATAAAATATAGAATATATCCATCACTTGAGTTTCCAGAGAACTTTCCCATTTAGTCCCTTCCCTGACTCAGGCAACTACTTGTCTTTTTTTTTTTTTTTTTTTTTTTTTTTTTTTTTGGTGGAACTGGGGACTGAACTCAGGCCTTTGCGCTTGCCAGCAAAGCGCTTATTCCACTGAGCCATCTCCCGGTCCCTCTCAGGCAACTACTGAACTGATGCTGGTTTTCTCATCATGGGTTAGGCAAGACTAAGTAAAGTTCTGGTAAATGAGAACTGTAGTTATAGTAAGCCTACAGTACAGAAGCTGTATATCTCCCAGCTTTCTCTTTATCAAAATCGTGTTGCTTATTCTAGGTCCTTTGCAGTTTAATTAAAAAAAAACAACTCAGTTTGCTGACTTCTGGAAAAGTTTGCAGGAATTGAAATTTCCTTTACTCTGAGGACAAGTTGTGTGAGATTTGACAGGTTAACAAAATGTCTTCTAAACTTGTAATCATAATATATTTCTAGTTTTCTTTAGATCTTTAATTTTTTCTTGACAGTATTTTATTGTTTTCAGTGTAATATAGTGGTCTGAAGTATCATTTGTTGGTGTTATCCCTTAGTATTTTATTTTATTTATTTATTTATTTACAGAACCGGGGATTGAACTCAGACCCTTGCACTTGCCAGGGAAGTGCTTACTCCACTGAGCCATCTCCCTGGCCCCAGTATTTTATTTTTGATTAAAATATTTTTCTACATGTTTGTCACTGGTATATGGGTACTCAGTTAGTTGCGTGTTACACTGTATAATTTTCCTAAATTGTATATTAGTTCTAGTACTTACTTTTTATATTTGCCTTATTCTTCTCTCATTGCTTGGACAAATACGCAACACAAAATTAGGGAAGGAAAAGTTTATTTAGCTCACACTTATTGGAGGCTTCAGTCCATACTTAGCTGGCTCCAAGATGAAGTAGCACGTGGCAGAGTGGCAGTTCTGGGGGGCAGAAAAGAGCAAAAGCAAAGGGAGGAACAGCAGCAGCAGTGGCAGCAGAGAGCAAGTCTGTCTCCCTTCTGTTACAGTTCAGGTGCAGCATTCGCACCCGTACTCCCAGCAGCACTCGCAGCCATACTCCCAGTGCATCATGAGTTAATCACAAACTCTAGAAGTCTACCCCATGACTTACATGAGGCTTTGGGGTGGACAACTAGACACAAACTATAACGGTATTAATACTTCATTTTCTTCATAAATGTGATATATATATAAGTAGAGCACATTTTGCTTTTCCAACTCGGTGCCTGCCTGCCTTTTCCTTCTCACACCCGCATCATTGCAAGACCTGGAACCTCTAGCTATATATCAAAAGAAGTGGTGACTGCAGACTTCTTTGTCTTTTTTCCTTTTCTTTTTCTTTTATTTTTTGTCTTTTTGAGACAGGGTCTCACTATGCAGTTCAGGCTGGCCTTAAGCTCACTTTGTAGCTCAGGCTGGTCTTGAACGCAGAACAATCCTCCTGCCTCAGCCTCCCGAGTGCTGGGATTACAGGCATGCGCCACCACACCCGGCTCTTTTTTCCTTTTCTTGAGAAAATATTCCATGTTCACCATAAAGTATGGTGATAGTTATGTTTTATCTCTCTGAGTTGCCATTCCATTTCTTATTGAAAGCTTGTTTTATTGTGAATGTAGTTTTTTTTTTTTTTTTTTTAGGACAGTGTTTACAGGGTCTACAGGGTCTCACTGCATAGATCAGACTCATAGTGATACCCCTGTTTACAGCCTCCTAAGTGCTGGGATTACAGGAGTGGGCCACCACACCCAGTCTCTGTCTGGGGGTGGATCAGCACAGCAGGCCAGGGGATTAACTCCAGGCCCCTGTGTTTGCCTCAGGTGCTTTAATCCACTGAGCTATTTTTCCAGCCTGTGAATTTGTTTTTAATTTTGAAAAATGATTTAGCATCACTTGTTGACATAATCAGGGTCTTTCTGTTCTCAGGCAGTGATGACTTGTATACTTAAAGACTTCTGTTCATCATACATGATGACTTACTTCTGTTCTCTTAGTATGATGAGCTTTATATTTGAATACTGAACCAATATTAGATTCTTTTTTTTTTTTTTCAGAACCAGGGCTTGAACTCAGGTCCTTGCACTTGCCAGGGAAGCATTTATTCTACTGAGCCATCTCCTTGGCTCCTAGATTCTTGAACTATTTTGTTAATTAATTTTGTGTGTGTGTATTATATATATATATATATATATATATATATATATATGTATATGTATGTGTATTATATTTATGTATATAAAATGTACACACATTATATATATGCATACATATATAGCATACACACATAATATCTGTGAAGTAAGTCTCTAACTTACATTCAAGTTGCAGACTTTTAGAGATACATAATATAATACTCAGTTTGTTGGGTTATGAACAAAGCTATAAATAATTCTGAAACAGAATTTTGTGAGTCATGGACTTACTATATTTATAAAATATTCTATACATGCTATATATGTTCCTATAGATGACTTGGGGGAAAGGGTACCATACTAATATTGAACCCAGGGTATTGCACCTGCTAAGCTAGTGTTCTAGTACTGAGCAATATTCCCAAGCTTTTTTATTTCATTTTGAATCAGGCTCTTACTAAGTTGCCCAAGATAGCCTACAACTTGTTATCCTCCTGCCTCAGCCTCTCAAATAGCTAGCATTACATGCATGTGCCATCATCCCCAGGTGGCTTAATGACCTTGATTGGTTTTATTTTTATTCAAGAATTGGGCAACACTTTACTCCATAAAATAGAATAAATGTTTTGATGGGCTTAATACATAAGCTTGGTTTTCTAGACAGAGAAAGGCTGAAGAAAGCAGAAACAAAGCAGCAGCCCAATGGATTGGTCATTTTAAAGTTACCTTCCTTGTAACAGGGATAGGGAGACAGAATAGGAAAATAACTGATTAGTTAACATTGGGCTATGTCAGGTATTGAAACAGAGGAAACTTCTTCATCATGTTAATTTATCTTGGCCAGTTTGGGAAATTTTGCTGTTCTCTAATTTTGACTTCTTGTAAAGTCAGGTAAATAGTTTAGTTTATTCTTTATGATATGGAACTCTAGTGTGAATGAGTCTGTCTTGGTATAGCAGCTTTGACCAAAACAAGGTCCTCCTATCGTTTTTAACACATGGCTCTTTCATTTGATACTATGAAGGTGTTCTGCTAACTCTAATTTGCAAATAAAAGGAACATATACATCCAAGTTTTACAGTATTAACATTAAGTCTCACACAACTAAGAAGTTTTGAATCAAAAGTTGATACATTTTAGTCTTTTAAGCTCAAAGACTTTGTAAAGAATGATCAAGGAATATTTTTAAAAATTATTTAAAATACATTATAAAAATTATTTTTGCTGGCCCCAGTGGTCCATTCCTATAATTCCAGCACTATGAAAGGGTGAGGCAGGAAAATGGCAAATTTAAGCCCAGTCTGGGCAATGTGAAATACTCAGTCTCAAAATGGAGGCAGAGGAGATGTAGCTTCATGGAAAACCCTTACTTTTAATCACCGGTGCCTTTCTCCACAAATTCAAGCATGTAACTTTGTTTCTGCTTTAAATGGAAGGATTTCATGCAGAACAGATGCTCAGTACTTATAAAGAGCAATGTAATAACTGATGGAGCAAGTCTCAAAGGTGACACAAAAGAAGAAAGTTAATTGCTAAAGGAGAGTCTAATGCTGAACAGATGGAAGCCATTTCCCCTTGGATTGAACAGAAGAACCTCTGCAGTTTGGTGAGGCTTTAATAAAGGATGATGGAAAGAGACCGGATGTTGCACAGGGAGAAAGCAAGGGATTGCATTTGGATTCTCTTGATAAAGGCGTCTCTGAGGTAGACTGACAGTCCTTTGAGTGGTCATTGGATAAAGTTTTGGGAAAGTAGCAAAGCTCAAATATACCCTTGTAGAAAATGGCAAAAGGTACAGTGATTGATGGCTGGGGTGCAGAGCTCAGCAGAGTGTGGCACTGTCTTTAGTGGGTATATGCTTTAGGAGGTTTTCTGTCTCCGTGTTCTGCTATCTATAAGAGGATTAAAAAACATGTGTTAGTCTAAGAAGGGACTTATGAAGTACAGATGAAAGAGCAAAAATGATCTGAAAGTATTATAGGTATTCTCCAGTGATAGTACTTTCTATATAAATAACAATTTAGGTGAGTCACCCTTGCACTGGGACTTGTTTTTATATTTGATTCTGAACAAAATGATGTGAGTTATTTCAGAATTAAAACATGGTGATTCATAGTGAAGGAGTGCCATTGGTGAGATGTGTGATATAGTGAGAAAAAGCTTGAAGCAAGTAGAACCCTGAACAGCTGCCATGATTCTGACCTTGCTTAGCTGGATGGCATTAGAGAAAACGATAATATGCCCCCTAGTTAATTTTGTGTAATGAAGGAAAGACTTGAAATTCTACAACACATATTTTTTCCACCTTCAGAGGTAAATTAGAAAACTTATAGTTAAAAGTAAGCTGAAAATTGATCTAGCTTGTGCTTTTACTTACATTGTAAGGAGAATTCTTTAACATAAAATATATTACATTTTCTTAATAGTTGCAACTTTATGCGTACTTTCTCATAGAAGTCTATGACTTGGTATAGTTAGAAGAGTTAAATATGTTGTGGTCAGCAGTAAGTCAGATTTTCTGGAGGCACCCCTGTAAATAAAATGCATGTGTAAATATGTGGCAGCTCTTGTCCAAGTCCTCCCTGATGTATTTAGATAATCACTCTATGCTCTCATATAGTAGAGCAGAATATGCATATCATTTTTCTGGAGGAATTACCTTTATTCCTGATCACCGGTTTGAGACCCATTTTGCTGTCCAAAAGCTTTTTCAAGGCAGAAAGCATCCTAAATAAATAAATAGTGTCTCTGATCCCTAGCTGGGCAGTAACCCAATTTAGTGTCTCTTTACTCTGTTATGGATAAGTGGAATCTGACTTCAATAAATACCTGGAGCTTTCATGGGAACATACTGTAGGTTTAGTGTCCGATTATTGTAGTAAAGAAAATATTGAAATAAATGTTTTGTTCTTCTAGTGAATTACATAAATGTTCTGCTAAGACTATACTGTAGGCTGCTAAGTAGAATAGTATTATATTTTAAGCATGTGTATAACTTAAAATATTTTTTACTGTGAAAAAATGCTAAGGATCACCTGTTAGAAAAATGGCCTATTAACTGGCTTGACACTAATTATCAATTTGAAAAAAAAAAATACTGTATCAAAGTAAAATAGAGTTAAGATTTGTTTTTATTAACATCTAAAGAAGAGAAAAGGTGCTTTCCATGACTTTAACCTGCTCCGTCTACTTGAACCTTAAAGATTAATGAGTATTTGAAAGCATTGAACTAAACTTTTAATATCACTAGTAGGGCCAGCAAGATAGCTCAGCAAACTAAATGCCTGCTTAGAAAACAGGAGGATGGGGCCAGGGAGATGGCTCAGTGGAATAAGTGCTTCCATGGCAAGCACAAGGGTTTGAGTTCAATCCCTGGTTCAGCCAAAAAAAAAAGAAAGAAAGAAAAGAAGAGGATCACTAGGAGTCAGATCTGCATAGTGAGACCCTGTACCAAATAAATAAATATTACCTGTTCCCTCACTGAATTCTTCTTTTATAGAAATTGAACTCACTGAATTCTGTGCTAAGACACAGAATTATCTGATTATTGTCCTCCTTTTATGTACTTTGATACATTAGAACAATGGTTGTAACCTAGATATTTCCACAAGCTATTTTACAGCTATTTTCTCATTTTAATGGTCTTTTAAAATATTTTTATTACAACACATTTTGAAAATGTGGCATTATTGCTGACAAAAACCATATAGTGATTAGAAAATTAATAAAACTTTTCCCCAAAATCCTCTTTGGTGAAAAGAATATTGTATGTTTATTAATCTGTATTTCCCTATGAATATTTTCCAGCTGGAAATGGAAAAGCTTCAGCTACAAGCTCTTGAGCAAGAGCACAAGAAGCTGGCCACCCGCCTCGAGGAAGAGCGGGGCAAGAATAAGCAAGTGGTCCTGATGCTGGTGAAGGAGTGTAAGCAGCTCTCGGGCAGAGTCATAGAAGAAGCCCAGAAGCTGGAAGAAGTGGTGACCAAGCTGGAGGAGGAAAGGAAAAAGACAAGTGAATTAGAAGAGGAGCTCTCAGCGGAGAAGCGACGAAGCGCAGAAATGGAGGCTCAGATGGAGAAGCAACTCTCTGAGTTTGACACTGAGCGGGAGCAGCTTCGTGCCAAGCTGAGCCGAGAAGAAGCACACAGCACTGACCTCAAAGAGGAGATTGACAAGATGAAGAAAATGATTGAGCAGCTGAAAAGAGGAAGTGACAGCAAGCCAAGCCTTTCCCTCCCAAGGAAGACAAAAGATAGGCGTTTGGTTTCAGTATCTGTGGGGACAGAAGGACCTGTGGCTAAGTCTGTTACTTGTCAGACTGACCTACTGACCGAAAGCAGTGAGCATGGGAAGAAGGTGCCTTTGACGATGCCTGTTAAGCCTTCTGCGGGGAGCCCCTTAGTCCCTGCAAGTGCAAAAGCAAACGTGTGCGCCAGTGCCCCATTGGTTAGACCTGGTATTGACAGGCAGGCTTCCCACGGTGACTTGCTCAGCTACTCTCAGCAGCCTGCGTCTGCTGCCCTACCTCCAGGTGCAAGCAGAGTTGAGGAAAACGGACCAAGCTCTGGCTCAGCCCCTGATGTGATGAGTAGCACCCCTGCACTTCCCAGTAACGCACCCCTCACGCCTGCTCAGCTGTCAGGAGCTGCTCCACAGGCCCACTCACAAGCTCCCCCTGCACACAGTTTACATTCACCATGTGCAAATGCACCTTTGCATACAGGTCTAAACCCACGGGTCCAAGCAGCTAGATTCAGATTTCAGGGCAATGCTAATGACCCAGACCAAAATGGAAACACTACACAAAGTCCTCCTTCAAGAGATATCTCTCCTACCAGCCGTGACAACCTTGTGGCCAAACAGCTAGCTCGGAATACTGTGACCCAAGCACTATCAAGATTTACAAGTCCTCAAGCGGGTGCTCCCCCCAGGCCTGGAGTGCCCCCTGCAGGGGAGGGTGGCACCCACCCTCCAGTTGGTCGAACCAGTTTAAAGACTCCTGGTGTACCACGTGTTGACAGAGGAAATCCTCCTCCGATTCCTCCAAAAAAGCCAGGGCTCTCCCAGACTCCTTCTCCACCACATCCCCAAATCAAGGTTATGATGGATAGTAGCAGGGCCTCAAATGCAGGGTCCAAAGTTGATAACAAAAGTGTGGTTTCACCTCCCTCCACTCTGCCACAAGGGAGCAGGGTAACAAATGAGGAGAACGCCCCCAAATCATCCTCCCCTCAGCTGCCACCAAAACCATCCATAGATTTAACTGTGGCACCTGCAGGCTGTGCAGTCTCAGCCCTGGCCACGTCTCAGGTGGGTGCCTGGCCTGCTGGATCCCCTGGACTGAGCCCACCTGCATGTTCAGACAGGTCCCTTGCTGTCCCCACAAACATTGCCTTTCGCTCTTCCATCCGCCCCACTAGTGCCTCATCCTGTAGGCCAGGTGCCTCAGACAGCCTCCTGGTAACAGCATCAGGTAAAGGGATTGAAATCTTATACCCTTTTAAAGAATGTGGCCTGTCCTCTCACTTGCTTTAATTTTCTTCACATTGCTTTGAAACTTTTTTTAAAATTTGATTTTGTTTTCCTGTTTCTTTCCTCTCTTTCATAATTTTCTTTAACAGCTCCTGGGTATGGTGATTCATCTTGCTCTATGAATTGTGGTTTCATTGTGCTAAGTGCTTTTTTTTAAGACAACTTGAAAATAGTGATTTGAAGCACATGGAGACCATTAATTTAGAGTCACTAAAACATTTCTATAATCAGAAAGATTATCTCTTCTTATTAAATATTTATCTCACAAAAACAATTTTAATGTATCATGATCAGACAGTATGTTTGGTTCTGTCCCTTCTGAGATTTTTCTTTTTCAAGTCAGGACTTTGTGAAATACCAAATTGATCAGATTTGTTCTTTCATTGGTATATTCTAAGCTTTAGTATTAATTTGATATTAGTTGATGTTAAGGTTCTGTTCTTACCCTCAGAAATAGAGTACAAATGTTCTTAGTTATTTCAAGTCTTTGATGCTATTTTAAGCTATCATCTTTCAGCATGGAGGACAGATGGGTCATAGAGCGTGTGGTCTATTTTATAAAAGCTTTCCATTGCAGATGTAGTTTATAAAGTCACTGAATCTGGGGCTATTGAAAACAGAACTAGATTTTTTCTCCTCATTATTAGGGAAAATACACTCCTTTCTGCTCCTTACTGAGGATTGAACACAAGGACCTGGACATGCTAGGAAAGTGCTCTATCACTGAGCTACATCTTTAGTTCTTGTAACTTTCGAGTCCAGGTTGCCCTGGAATATACAGTCCTGCTGCGTCAGCCTCCCAAGTAGCTGAGATTACAGATATAAGCCATTGTCCTTGACTTCAAAACAGACATTGCTTTTCATTGCTATTGCTAAATTAGTTTTCTTTTTTTCTTCTTTCCAGTTCTAGATCCAGGACCTAGGGTATCCTAGGCAAACATTCTGCCACTAAGCTGTTCTCCATCCCTGCTGGATTAATCCTTTGTTGGGCATCTGTGGCTGTAAAATAATGCTACAGTGTCAAGTCTATTGATGTTTGGAGATGCTGGTATTAGGGAAGGAAGTTTAAAAACTAAAGGAAGATTTAAGTATTATCATATTAAAAACATAGATAAGAGAACAAGGAAAACAGGTATACCATCAGATCATGATATCATTACACCATAATTTATCTAATTATAAACTGTCTCCTTGAAATTAAGCTCTTTGAGAGGCTGCAAAATTAAGGATTAGAAATGGCATGTGCTTTGCAGTTACTCAGATACATGTTGGGATTAAGGTTCTGCTACTTATAACTGCATTTTCAGGGATATTTCTCACACTAAGCAAGTTTCCTCTTCCTTTATGTGAAGCTTAGACTATTCTTAGGGTAGGTGCAGCTGTTGGGAATAAATCCTATCACAAGTCAGAAGCAGAGCATCAAGCTTGAGCCAGCCTAAGTAATCACCCAGTAGAGGTGATGTGGTTGCCTCAGTGACATTGTTGGCTAACAACATTGTGTGATATCTATGACATTTGACATTTTTGCTCAAAATGGCATTACTAGAGCCAGCCAAATAGCTCAGCAGATTAAACTCCTGTAAGCAGGTACGGGGCAGGGGAGTTAGATCCCCTGGCCTGCTGTGCTGCTCCTGCCCCCTGTGCTGCTGCCACCCTATCCCCCTTCTCCCCCTACGTTGAGACAGTGATCGAGACTGGGTGTGGTGACAGCATGCCTGTAATCCCAGCTCTTGGGAGGCTATAAACACATGGATCATTATGAGTCCAATCTAGTAGTGAAGCCCTGAACACCCCATAGACCCATTCCTAAAATACAAAAACTCAAATAGCGGTATTACTGATCTGGACAGCCCTTCTCATGATCCAAGATAATGTTGGCTGCTTCTCAAAAATTACACCCGCCCATAGAAGAAAGGGAGAAATGGAGAATGCACCATTAGATCTTTCAACTGCCATAACATTTTCAAAAGCATGTGGAGCAGTGGTACACTTTGACTGCATAGATTGTAAAATAGGAAACATTACCCAGGATACATGAATTCTGTCGGGGTTTTTTCCTTTCAGTACCAGCCATCTGTTCTTTGGTATTGTGAGGCTCCACTGGTGGCTGCCTTGGTCATCAGTGAGGTCTGGGGCCTGGCAGCAGATGTTTATTGGTCTCAGCAGAGAAACTTTGAGACCAGCACCTATGACTGAGGAACATTTTGTTGGCATGATTTTAAGCTTTGAAAGATGTACAATTTCTGACTTGTTATATATTTTCTAAAACAAATGTCTAGGTTACAGTGGAATCTTGTATGAAGAATAACTTTTGCTTTTGCCTGGTGAACCAAAGATAGCATTCATAGTGGTTTCAAAAACATGACAGCTATTGTTGGTACATGGAATTGCATCCTTGCTTTCCATTCTCTTGTTTCTGTAGCTTAGCCAAAATAGTCTCGGAAGTATAGTATATCTTTGGTAGAATAACAGGTTTCTGTTGTTTGAGTGCAGTTGTGGCTTCTGAGCTAGTCGAGGTGGCGTGTGCCTATAATCCCAGCACTCTGGGAAGCTGAGGCACAACTGCAATTTAAAGTCAACCTGGGCAAATAATGTGATTCCATCCTAAAAAATAAAATTTCTAGGTATGTATCTCAGTCTAAAGGTCCAAGTTTCAGTCCCCAGTGTTGAGGTTTGGTGGATGTAGGCTCCTTAAGGGAGAGGGGAGGTACCTGAGGTCTTCAGTCCTCCCAGTGTTTACTTCATCTGTTTAGGGGATGGAAATGTTACTACCAGCCTCAATTTTCAGTGAGTTGTAGAATATTAACTCTACATTCCACTTAGATCACCTCACTTTTTCTTCTTTTGGTAATGCTGAGGATCAGACCCTGGGCCTTCTGCACATTGAGTGCTCTCCCACTGAACTACATCCCCAGCTCTGTCAACCCAGGTTGTGTCACCACTGCTCGTGGTAAGCCCCTGACTCCAGGTTTGCAGCACAGATATGCCTGATTGAGGTTGTTCTCCTCCAGGCCATAAGCCCACTGGAGGATATTAACACACACATCCACTAGCCCCACTGTCATTGCTAGCAACTGAGGTGAGGATAGAGCATGGGCCAGAGACCTGGAAGATGTCTGTTTCTATTTCCATGATCAAAGGAGCACGGGTTTGAGTATGCAAGGGCAAGAGTAGCCCATCTCTGTCCCAACTGCTCACCACCCTGAAGAATAGATTTTTCTCTGCGCTATTAGTTTTGCCATCTAAAAATGAAAACAATGAGTTGAAACATTCATTTATAAAGCAAAGGATGTCTTAAATTTATCTGATAAATTGTGAAGCAACAGTTCACTGCTTTTCCCTTCTGGAGACCTGCTAGATCTCCTGTCTTTCAGATTCTAAAGTGTTGTATGTCCATATCAGTTTCTATCTGTGACAGTTACAATTAAGCTAATGTTTAAGGAGAACTAGAACAGAAGTAGATTGCATGATAAATTACTTTAAATTGACTAGTAACTTTTATAGCCACATCCTAAATTTCAAAACAATGTTTTAAATTCCAAATGAATTAGACTTTGTTTTTTTTAACATGTTGATTCAACCCATTTCAATTTGTGGATGACCATAAGCCTGAAACATAAATCACCCCAAGCAGCTGAGTTTCCATACCCTTGGAAATTCTTTCTTTCCTTCTTCTGTTATTTGTTGGGCACATTTTATTTAGTTCGGTTCAGACATTCTTCTGTTAATAAAACATATATTTTAAAAGTTATTCTCATGATGATTGGCTTAAAGGCTAAATCAGAACACAAGAATAATCTGGGCTGTGACATTAACCTTCTCCCCTCTCTGAAGCTGATGCCAGAAGCTGTTCATCCTCCATCTATCATTGCACGCCCTCTGTTCCTCTCCTGGCATGTCGCGTGTGTGGTGCTCACCTTTACGACGTTTGCATATGACACTGCTAGGTTGAATGCCTTTCCTAATGTCATTCAAGTAGCTCTGTGACTACAGGTCTGGTCTGTGATGACTAGACCAGTCAACTAAAAATTGCCATTTATGTCATTTTGCTGGGTATTTCAGATGAACAATCATTCTCACAGTGAATTTTATTGTGTTTTTCCTACATCTGCAACAGCTTATTAATAATGTTTGTACTACAGAAAATCAGATAATTAATATGTAACATTTAACATTTCATAAAACATGGTATTATAAATAACTTTTATAAAGTTTTTTTTACATCTCACAATTTTTTAAGAAAATAAGGAAACTAACTTTCTATAGTTCTGTGGGACAGAAAGAGAACTATGAGACTCTTGCATGGTCTAAGAATTGAGAGAAATTTTGAATAAAGTCCTTATCTTGCTGGATGTAATAGCACATGTCTGTAAGTCCAGCACACTGGAGGCTGAGGCAAGAGAATGAGGAGTTTGAGACCAGCCTGTGCTTCCTAGTAAGACCCTGTCACCAAAAAAAAAAAAAAAAAAAAAAAATACAAAAAGTAAAAGCGTTTTTATCTTTCAAATAATTTAACATTTCAGTAGGACTTTCCAGAAATGTGTATCTTTATTGTAATATTTTCATATTAAGCAGTTAGAAAATATATTAACATTTAAATTATCTCCTCATAAAGCCTAGAAGAAAAAAATGAAAATGAAATTCAGATGGATTTCCAGTTGTGCCAGGTATGGGATGACGATGTCTTTCATCCCAGCATCCCAGCCTATGGAAGGCTATGGTAGGATTGCTGTGAGTTCAAGCCCAGCCTGGACTGCATAGCAAGCCCCTATTTCAAATTGCCCCTCAAAAGAACAGCCAATGATTTAATATATGTATGTTGGTATTCATAAAATAATAATGAGAGCTGGTTCAACAGATTAAAGTGCCTGCTTAGGCAGACCCAGTGGTCTGCAGGCCCCACCCCCAGGCTTGCTGAGACAGTGACTGAAACTGGGCGTAGTGGTGCACACCTGTAATCCCAATGCTTAGAAGGCTGAAAACAGGAGGATTACTATGAGTCCAGTCTGTAGACCTTGTACTAAATACATAAAAAATAATGGCGTAGACACCTTGGACAAAGTTAAGAATGAAAGACAGAGACACTGACATCATGAGCCATAGTCTGTCCTGTTCCACAGAGGGCTGTAGTGTGATGCCTTTTATTGCCTGTGTGTGCTTTACAGTCAAGGTTTCATACCTTGGTGTTTATGATTTCTCTGTTTATCATCCATTTCTAATAAGTACTGATTTAATTTTTATGGACCTGTTTTTTTTTTTGTGTGTTTGTTTTTAAGAAAATACAAAAGGTAAAATGTACCAGAGAGGAGCCTTCTTGTAAGTATGAAGTAAAAATACAACTTTTGTAAGAAGACCTAATGAATATCAATGGGAAAACACCACAGAGCTTAGATAAATATTGAATTTTTTGAGCATTTTGTCTATCGCTACAATAATCCTAATAGGATAAGCACAAACTATTTCATGGATCCAAGTAATTGATTATGAAGGTACAGCCAGTTTTTTAAAAATACAGTTTCATTTGTATAAATGACTTGTTTAGTTTTTTTTTATAAAGAATTTTATACAAAGAAATTTATTAAAATAATTAAAGGCCAGTGGCTTAGGATTTAATAATGATAATTGATTATTATAAACATATATGAATATAATACCCTCCTGTCTAGAGTATGGTCCTGAAGTGCAGGAATTGTAAAACATCTGCCTATTGTATATGATTAAAGAGTATTTACTGTATGTTAGTGGGAAATGTGCCGAAGGAGTGAATTCATGTATTTGTCCATGATACTACATAGAAATATTGGATTTCTTTAAAAAGAAAGTCTTATTTTGGAAACTTACTGTACTTAAGCCTAAAAGATACAAATACATATATATCGTATTAAATAAATGTTTTACATTACTGTTTTTGCAGCTTTTTGAACAAGGAAGAATTCAGAAAATTTTTCATGCTGTGTACAACCAACTTCATACCCTTAACAGATTCTCTTCTAAAGCTTCTAAATTCTGATGAGAAATATCTAACCCTGATAACTCTTAGTCATTTTTGTTAAAATTATATGGTAGCATGTCCTGTTTTGTTGGCTGATTAAAAGTTTGTTAGACCTGTTGTAAGGATGGCTGAATAATATAGTCTACAGAATTGTTATTGAATATTTGTGTTGCTGTATTCTAGAACTGGTTATATCTGTTGTGTTTCTATTAGCTGTAATACTGAGTAGTAATTAACACCATTAGTTTTATTCCCAAATAAGGTAATTCAAAGAATATAAGTAGATTCCTTGACAGCATTAGTCACATCTTAATAGGTTACATAAAATTCATAATTAAACTTGAAACATTGTTAAGAAAGGAAGTCTTTATTTCATACTGTCATTTTACTTATACCTAAAAATAACATTTTACTTTCTCAGACTGAGACTGAAATTGAGGAAACCCTTGTATCATTTCAAAGTTCCAATTGTTTGAAATTCTGAAGGAGAATTTAAACTTTTAAAAATGTCACATCCATTTTAATTCCTAAAACCAGTCATTACTTTGATGCTTTTCTGTGTAAGACTTGACAACTAAAAATAACTTGTCACCATGTGTGAATTTCATTAGCAGCAGATATATGATCTATAATAATAGTACAGACTTGTGCTAAGAAAGTATTAACAAATTGATAATGTTAGAAACCACATAATGCTCTAGGGACCTGTGTTCATATGTCTGTCTGTGTGTGCGTATGCATATGTAACTCAGGAGGGAATAGCAGTATCTGTCTCTTTTCCTTACTCCCTCTCTCTAACGAGGGTCACTTTAACCTACAGGCTGGTCACCCTCCCTAACCCCTTTGCTAATGAGTGGTGGTCCTGTCCCCCTGGCTGGCAGGCCCACCCTTCTTCAGCAAGCTGCTGCCCAGGGAAATGTCACTTTATTATCAATGCTGCTTAATGAAGAAGGACTGGACATTAATTATTCCTGTGAAGATGGCCATTCTGCCTTGTATTCTGCTGCTAAGAATGGACATACAGGTAAAAATGGAGTGATCTTTTTTCACAGCATGCACTTGAAGGACCACAGGTGAAAGTTCTTAAAACCATTATTAGGGGCAAGAAGTTCATTTTGGTTTGTTTTCTCTGAAGAGATAGCAGTGGATAATTTTTCACCTGAGATTTAAGATTTTATAAACTTTAAAGAATTCAGTATACATAGTTATTTAATGTAAAATTTTACTACAGCTAGTTAAAAATGTTTTATGCACAATGAAAAGTGCATTTAGAAATCTGAAGTCTATTAGCTATAAAGTGCATTTTAGAATAAAGCCGTCTATCTGTGACCTTTGTTCAAAACAAAAGAACTTCTTTGTTAGAAATAGTTGATGGGAGAAAAGGACCATTAGGCTCTCATAAATGCTATAGTGAGGTGACTTTGGGTAGCTCAAAGGGGCCATAGGTCTGAAATTGGTCCATAGTTGCAATGACGTATAGTTTTTTGGAATCTTTTGCAGATAATTGAAAAGTTATATAACTATATGGCATATCAGTGAAGACTTGAAACTGTTGCTGTTCTTTAAAATGCAAATTCTGTAGTTTAAAAATACTAAAATTATGGTGGTACAGAAAGAAATGAATTAACTGCAAGCATACACTCAAATAGCATTGCACATGTGAGCCATATGATTGTTAGTTTATTTAGATCAATGGAAAATTCTGGTGAGCTAAAATAGTCCAGTTGTTCCAGAGTACTTTTGAATTCTTAAAAAAATAGGAATAACAAAGTGAATGTGAGCAACAGTTAATGTGTGTGCCCTGGGTTACTGTTTTTCAGTGACTTCTTTATCTTACTCCTGCAGTTAGGGTGGGGTGGTCATTATAGCAATGCACTTTATGCATGCTTAAATTAACATCATAAAGTAAGAATTTAACTATGTAAATAGAAATAATGCTGGTCCAAGTTGGTAAATGGATTTTGTTTGCTTTACAAAAGCATCATTTCTAGTAGAGGATGGTAAGAAAATGTAGTAAATCCTTTTCTGGAACATGACACTACCCACCATAACTCTTCCCAATGCACTGGAAAACTCATGCCTTAACAAGTTATTGGGGGGCTGGCCAAATAGCTCAATGGCTTCCCTTCCTCTTCCCCAGGGCACCCTGAGATGGTGATTAGACTAGGCGTGGTGGCTCACGCCTGTAATCCCAGCTCTTGGGAGGCTGTAAATGGGCAGATCACTATGAGTCTGCTCTAGTAGTGAGACCCTGAACACCCTGTAGACCCTTCCTTAAAATACAAAAAAAAAAAAAAAAAAAAAAAGAGTCATGAGGCATCGTCAACCTGGGGAAAAGGGGCTACTTTCCTTGTGATATAGCCTGAGATCTCGAGTCTGCCATGGTAGAATTGTTCAGGTCAGCTGCACAGAGAGCTCCTTTGGGTTTCAGATCCATGCAGCTTGCAGAGAAGTTGGTTCATCATGACTCAAGATGGGAATTAAAAATTGCTTTCTGTTAAACGTCTGTAGACTGTGTGAGATTGCTGCTGAGTGCGGAAGCCGAAGTCAACGCTGCTGACAAACATGGCTTCACACCCTTGTGTGCTGCGGCTGCTCAGGGATGTTTTGAGTGAGTGATGCTTTTATTTTTTTTTCTCAGAAAATAACCTCTGTATATAGTTTGCAAACATAGTTTAGTTATAGCCAAATATATACATTAGTGCTTCAAATGCATTGGCAGGTAAGTTTAGTAACTGTATTTGAGGATTTTTTAAAATTGTTTTTTGGTGGTACCAAGGATTGAACTCAGGACCTTGCACTTGCCAGGCAAGCACTTATTCCACTGAGATGTCTCCCTAGCCCTGTACTTTAGGATTTAAAGGCAAAGTAGTTAAGTCAGTGTACCTGAAAAAAGTGAAGAAGTGGTGCCTAGGAGGTGCAGAGTGGAAATCAGAGCACTTGCTTCCAAAGAAGATCATCTGTCACTTATCAGCACAGCAAAGGAATGCACTGTTTTGTTTCGTTTGGTGGAACTAGGGATTGAACTCGGGCCTTGCACTTTGTCAAGCAAGTGCTTATTCTGCTGAGCTATCTCCTGGGAAAGGGACTGTTGAGCAGGCTGCTCTTCACTGATCCCTACCAACTCCACAGGAGCTGTTTATTCACAATGGCATTAAAAGTAAAATTCAGAATTATATTTTGATGCTTCTAACTTCCTAACAGCAATTTACTCTGTAGTGTTAAATCTCAAATAGTCATCTCATTTCACTGTTTTAAGGACTCAAGGAAGGAATTTTCCATATTGAAAACAGTGAAGCAGGAGGAAGGGCAGTTCAAGGCTAACCTGGGCTACAAAGCGAGGCTCTATCTCCAAATGAAACGAAAACCGAAAAACATGCAAAATATAGAAATAAAATGGAACGCTTACTAATTCAAATGTGCATAATTTTAGCCATGATTTCTGGAGCTTACAAAGTCAGTAGATATAAGCATGGTTTTTTAAACATATTTTAATAATAGAACTTAGCTATGTTGCTATCTTTGACTACGAAATCACAAGTGTGGGAAATGTAAGCTACTTTCCACATTTTAGTCCAACTATCCTGATACAAATGTTTTTAGCAAAAACATTTTTTAAAGTCTTTTTTAAAAACATTTTTTAAAGTCATTTTTTAAAGTTTTTGGAGACTTTAAAAAGATTTTTCAAGTACATGTCAATGTTAATAATCATAAGTATAAATTCTATAGCACTCAAAATGTATCATTAACATATGGGATTATTTTTCTACATACCTAACATAATATCTCAGCAGCCTAAGCTTACTGTTGAAAATCGCAGACACTGATTCTGTTCTTTTATTTTGTACTGAGAATCGAACTCAGGACCTTCTTGCACCTGCCAGGTAGGCATTGTACCACTGAGTTATATCCCTGACCATTGTTCTTTTTGAATGTGTATTAAATCTCAGACTTTTTTCTTCTAGGGTATGCTTTTACTTTAACCTGTCAGCTGGCATTGTGTGGGAACACTTTCTTGGGACGTGGAACACTCATAGGAATGGGGACAGGCATAGCTTTGCAAAAGGAAAAAACTCTGAGACTCAATCTAGGAATCTGTTAATTTTAATATGTATGATATGCACATATATCAACATGTAAGTTATTTATACATGCTAAGATAGATAGATGTTAGACACACAAACAGATATTTTAACCAAATACTGCAAAGGAAAATAAAAGCAAAAATCATGTGTCTGAGGTTTCTGTTTTAAAGTGAATTGCTTCTTTATTTAAAATTAGCCCCTGAGGGCTGTGGAGATAGCTCAGTAGAATAAGCACTTGCCTGGCAAGAGCAAAATCCTGAGTTCAATCCCCGGTACTGCAAAATAAATAAATAAATAAATAAATAAATAAATAAATAAATAAATAAATAAATAAATAAAATTAGCCCTTTCCACCACATTAATAAATAAATAAATAAATAAAATTAGCCCTTTCCACCACATTTTTTTCTGAACTGATTTTCAGTTCTAGCTCTGTGTTTTGCTAGTCACTAAGCTGCCACTGAATCTTGATTTTTACCTTTTTTCGTTCATTCCTTTCTGAGTTTCTGCATAGCTGTTCTTGTTAGCCATTCCCTTCAGGAGAGAGAACAGCCTCCACCATCTTGGATCCCCAGGACAGCTTTCGCTCAGACTCCTTGCTAATTTTTGTAGAGGCACATGGTGCCCTGCTGTCTATGCTATTTATAATTATTTTCTCAAACGAAAAATTGCAGAATGACTCAGCAGGTTGACTTTTCTCCAGGGGGAAACTATTTTGAACCACAAGTTCAAATTTGTGAGTGTGTGTATGTGTGTATTGAGAAAAATTAAGCCATTCATTTCAGTAAGTTAGACTGTTCCAAACAGAGAAGTGACATAAAGTAGAATGTATCACTTGATGAAATTTTAAATTTTCATGTAATTAAATTTAATGGGGGGCTTGTGGACTAGCTCAGTTGTTTAAAGTGTCAGTTGGGCAAAGGTAGTCAGACTCAGGTTACCTGGTTCGATCCCCAGCTCCATAAGCTGCACCAGACTCACCCTTAAGGCAGCCTGAAGTATCCAAAAAAAAACCTTCTGCAATTAAATTTAATCACTACAATATATTTGTAGTTTTGCAAAAAATAATCCATGCAGTAAGGTCCACAATAATTGATATATAGATATAAAAATTATTGATACATATAAAGATGCAGGGTTATTTTAGAATTATTATCTATATTTAGAATCCTGTTAAGGGGGGGTGGGTGCTTTTCAAGGGTTAAACTCACTTTTTATGAAATTTATCATTACCTTGTATTTAGGTGTGCAGAATTATTAATTGCATATAATGCTAATATTAATCACACTGCTGCTGGAGGACAGACACCTCTATACCTGGCCTGTAAAAATGGAAATAAAGAATGTATTAAACTGTTATTGGAAGCTGGCACTGACCGGAATGTAAAAACCAGAGTGAGTACCTTCTTATATATGTAATTTATAGTGTGTTTGCATGTCGTTCAGCTGAAAAAACAAGTACGATTATAGTCCTGCATATCTGAAAGCTTTGCATGCATAGATTCAACCAATTGGGCATCAACAAAATTTAATTACATATCTACTGAGCATATGTATAGTTTTTCCTTGTCATTTCCTAAACAATACAATATAACAACTGTTTAAGTAGCATTAACATATTAGGTATTATAAATAATCTAGAAGTGACTTAAAGAATGGATGTGTGTACATTATATAAAAACACTATACCATGTTTTATAAAGGACAGGAGCCTGGAATCAATTCCTGTAGGTACTGAGTGATGTCTGTACATTGAAACAGGGCTTAGTTTTGCTTTGCTCTAGGATATTCGATTTTGGAAGTGCCTGACCTCTTGAGACTCTTCCTTGCTAATTAAAAGCCTTGTATTAACTCAAGCAGTGTTTCAACCTGTGAACTTCAACTTATTCATCTGTGAAACAGAAAAATAGGGTGTTCTCATTATTTCCCGAATTAGGGAAAACAATAGAAATTTTTATTCATTCAACAAATGCAATAAGACCTTAGTTCACAAATTTAATTCTTCTTTCCTTGATTCACAAACTAATCAAATGCAATGGTTAGATTCAATGTTGACCCTAGAGGGAAATTTGATTCCACTCATGGCCAATTCAATTTGTGGCCAGAATTGTGGAAATTTAAGTTTGTGGACTGAGTTGTCACTGTCATGGTCTTAGTGGGTTGTCTTAAGAAATTATTCCAACAAAAACAAATAGGTAAGGATGAAAATAATACAACAAGCCAGGTATGAACATTTCCATTGAATTTGCTACAGCCTTAAAAAATAAGAAACAGAACTGTCTTTACTATTAATTTTTTAAAAATCTGAGAAAATAGTTTAATATTTCTTTGTTACATATTTCATTCATTCAGAAACTGGTGTTTGATATATTTATCATGAAATCTTACCTTATAGGTTAAAAAATAAATGAACTTTATATTCTCAAGCTGAATAAAAATAGTACAGTACAGAATGTTAAATCACATACTATCTTAAAAAAACAAAAATTCATGCTCACAGACTAGTTATCATTAAACTGAACAAAATCTTTAGAAATACAATGATAACCAGTGTAATAGATAGGAAATCATAAGGAACTAATTGTGTCTTGTGGCTTTTAATGAGATCACATCAGAGGAGAAGGGAATATTAAAAGTCCCCGCCTCCTGAAGTGCTGTCTAGCTATTGTAATGTAAAGGTAGGACTGTCTGACAGACTTCTACATAGGGCTTACATAGAGCTGCTGCCCAACCCTGGAGTGTATAACCTACCAGAGAACAGCCACAAGCTTACCTAACAGGTGCCAGAGGACTGCACTCTGTCCTAGTTCCTGCCCAGCCCTCATCTTGCATTGACAAAGCAGACTTGTTGATTTGGGGTCCAGAACAAGAGAAAAAGCCACATCATCAGCAGTCTACATTAGCACATGATCAGATGACGTAGCATAGATGGAAATGGCCGTTTATTGGCTGTTTCTCTTTTGCATCGTTATTTAAGGGCAAAGAGTATTGTAACTCACTGATGTGTACTGAAGATAATAATATGAAATACACCATATGAAAAGTTATATCAGAGAATATGAAGTTAGAAAATAAAGCCCCAAATAAAAATCAGTTCTTTCCTGACGTTGTTTTAAAACAAATGAAGATAGGTACCTGTGTAGGACAAAGGCCCCTCTGTGTATAAAAATGAAAGATTTAGATGGAACCAAGGTTTTCTCACGGACACTGCTTGTTATACTTTTGTATATCCTAACCACCTAGCAGGAGAGGTAGATGCTCAGTGCCATCCCTGAGCTTCAGATTCAGTAGATCAGGAACAATGTCTTCTGTATCTGTACTTCTAACAAGTGCTCAGAAGACCCTAATGCTGCTGGGCTGGGGACCATGACTAAGAACCCGTGTCCCAGGAAAGAGTTGCATGTCTACTCTGACAGCCACCTAAGTGTGTGATGGAGACTTCAAAATAGAAAATGGACCCAGTAATTTAGTTGGAAAATTTTCTACGTTTGCCATAGTCCGTATCCCTCTATAA
This sequence comes from Ctenomys sociabilis, assembly GCA_004027165.1. Lineage (NCBI taxonomy): Eukaryota > Metazoa > Chordata > Mammalia > Rodentia > Ctenomyidae > Ctenomys > Ctenomys sociabilis. The sequence goes on from PVKA01004884.1 coordinate 78,502, forward strand.
TCATAGAACGTTCTGCAGTGAAATTAGGTACCCTGGGAAATTTTTTGGCCTTGCTATATTTTGTGGCTTGCATGTCTACATTGTCCCCATCAGCTGGAATCTTTCCTTTAGGAATGGTTGGTATAATATTTTAAAAATTGTTACAGTTGGCCACTACCTTTTAAGTAAAACTGGTTTATAGCACCATTGTCTTGGTACCCTATTACTAACATTATTCTTGTACTTAAAAAAAACAAACAAAAAACTTTCAGGCTAAAGTTCATTCCTTTTTATAATATCAGATTGAGATTATAGGCTATTATGCATAATCCTCAGTTATGGGTTTGGACAGTACCTCTTCCCTCTAGATGATTAATCATTAGGTGGAAATGATGACAGAAACAGCAAGCGTGAGTCCTAGCAGTGGGAAATGTGGCCGACAGAGGTGAGGAAACTTGGCTCACCGCCCATAGTCAGGATTGGAATGCCCATCTCTGCAGCTCAGTGCGGCATGCCCACAGACATTTAGAGGTGGATGGACTTTAAGTGACACTATTCTAAGTATTAGTGTTGTTGTTAACCCTTTGTCCCTGGTCATTTTATTTCAGGATGGATGGACACCAGTTCACGCGGCTGTGGACACTGGTAATGTGGACAGCCTGAAGCTCCTTATGTTCCACCGAACACCGGCTCGTGGAGACCCTCAGAGTGAGGAGGAACTTGAGCCTGGCTCCTGTGCCTTGGATAGAGGAGAAGAGAGTCCTGAAGACACATTCGAGCCTGTGGTTCCTGCAGACCTCATTAACCATGCAGACCGAGAGGGCTGGACTGCTGCCCATATTGCTGCTTCAAAAGGTTTCAAGGTGTGTATGGTGGCAGCCTTGTCACAGTTGTAGTTTAATGAATTCCAAAGTTTTTAGCTATTAGTTTAACCTGAATAGCTGGAGACTGATAATATTACAGAAGATGATAAGCTCTTGGTACAAATGGACATTTTTCTATCAAGCAGATATTTATGGTCAAGGGTATTCATTGTTTTATTTAAAAAATCGTTTTACAGTGGCACCTCAATTCACAAACAATTTGTTCCATGATTTTGGAAAAGGTATCCATGTTTGTCTGTGTGCAGGGACAATGGCCATCATCATGTTTGTCGTAGAGTTTGAAAAAAAAAACAAAACAAAATTTCTCCAGATGATTTTGTTTGTGAACCAAGTTGTTCACAAACAAGTGTTCATAACTTGCAGCACCTCTGTATTTGGCATGTTAAGAAGAAATGAGAGTAATTTCAAACATTTGTCTCAATGGTAGGCAAAAAAGACTATTGTGTCCATTGAGTTGCTCATCTCACTACCAAACCCAGGGCCACAATCACCCTTTTCTGCAGAGTTCACGATCTTATCCTGTGCCCTCAGCTGTCACACTTGCTGCCTCTACTGTCCTCCTGATATCTAAGAGGGAGCTTTAGATTTCATTCATAAGATACAGTATAAGAAGATAGAGATAATTACAAAAATAGCATAGTATAGTAGGCCTCATGGCTTATTCTGTTTAAACCACTTTGGCAGTAACAGGCTTTAGCAACGCTAAGCTATTAGGACATTCATGAGTGCGAGGTTCTATCACACCAGCACTTGCGGGGATGATTTTTGCCATTTGATACCTCCTAGTCATTACAAGTATAGGAGAAGAGACACACCAAGGGCCGGCCAAATAATTCATCAGATTGAAGTACCTGCAAGCAGGTTCAGGGGCCAGGGGTTCGATTCCTGGGCCTGCCATGCTGGCCCCGCCACCAGGGTGCGCAATGGATGACAATGGAGACTGGGTGTGGTGGTGTGTGGCAGGCTGTAAACAGGCGGATCACTATGAGTCCGATCTAGTAGTGAGACCCTGAACACCCTGTAGACCCTTCCCTAAAATACAGAAGAAAATAAGAAAAGAGAGACAAATCCAAGTGAGCGTAGGGTAATGGACATGCTGTTGGAACAGCGCAAAGGTGCAGTGATTATGAAGAAGAGAAAGTGGGCAGACATGATTCAGAGAGCTGCCGTGGGAGTGTTAGGCTGAGGACCAGCCCCCTCTGGAGGAGAGGGGAATTATCTAGGGCTTGGAAGATGTGGTTAAACTTACCACTTAACACTGGAGAAAGAGTAGGTGGTGGGAGAAATAAAAATGGAGACCTGGAGCAGGAAGATAAATAACATCTTCAATACTACTAATGAAGAGTAGTAAGAAATAAAGTTAGACTGAATTTAATTGTAGGAAGGGGCCTTCGGTGACATTAAAAAACCGGCAAGTGAAATTTAGCAGTGAAATTAATTTACTAGTGAAAGCAAAGCCATTGGAAGGTTTTAGACAAAGGAACAACATAATGAGATGTATAGTTTAAAATTCATTAATTTAGCAGTAATATTTTGAAGATTTTGGATGATGAACAAATTGATAACAGAGTGAGAGAATAAAACAGTGGAAGATGATGAGAACAGTAGAACTAATGGGGACATTATAGGCCGGGAGTGTTGAAGGAAGATGAGGGAGCCAAGGGAAAATAATAGTGGTGTCCAGAGAAAGTAAGACACATATGTGTGACCAACAAGATAGGATGTGGTTTTAGATATGCTAAATATATCTGCTTTGATTTGTTTGTTCCACATGGAAATATCTAGAGAGGTGTGTTAGCAACATCTGCTTGGGTGACTTCCTGTTAGTATCTACTGCAAAACCGATTATTTTAGACATTGGCTTTTAAACAGTGATAAAAATGTACAAATTTAATTTGGTGCTTAATAGCTGTAGGTTTTTTTCCACCTCATCCTCTAGCAATAAAGATATAAAAATTCTAAGAACTTGGTATGTATGTTGTGTGATTTAACTGGAATGCAATATAATATTTGACATAAAAGTATTTGGAAAACCAAAAATGGGAAATGGGAATAGTGTAAACTTGAACATTCACAGTTATTCTAAAACTGTCTCATTTGATGGTGGAGAGGTTCAAAGAAGGAGTAATTTACCACCTAAAGCCACCTCCTAAAAGATGACCCCTATAGAGGGGGTCGTGCTTGTGCTCAGACAGAAAGAAAATAAAATCTTACCACCCTTGACTCATAAATTTAGCTACCAAGCCTCTCTTAGTAGGCAGAGAGAGAGAACTTCACTCCCCAAAGAGTTACTATTCCATAGATGGCAGCTGCATCACTGCTGCTGAACTCCCACCTTCTGGCTCCCTTATTACAAACTCCTTGTTAGCGTTGGGCTTTTGATGTTCAAAGATGGTATCTTTACTGACTCCAAGCTGCCAGCAAGGAGTAGATGCTGTCACTGTTGAGTAGAGGAAAATATGGAATCCTTATCTCACAGAACATTACTGGCACAGTTAAGCCTCATTATAACAATTTATTGGCTTGGAAGCCACCCTCGATTTGGTGGAGCATGCTTTTGTGTCTGGGGGTGTTCATGGCCCTGCACACTTTATCTGGTCCCTTGCCCTTCTCTCAGACTTTGCTCCTCTGCTCTGCTTCCCAGAAACCATGAACTAAATATCTTTGCTCTGTCATGCCCTTCTACCATGGTGTTTCTGCTTAGAACCACTCAACCACAAATACATTCTCCTGCATCCAAGGGGCACATTAAATCTTCCCCCTTTTAAATTGTAGATGTTGGAATTGTGTCCCAGGAGAGGGAATTTAGCACAAAGTTTGGTATCTGAGGTGGGGTCATTCCTTTGTTTTACAAGCCTGTGGCACAGGTTTGTAGGGAAAGTTTGAAATTCTGAAAGGAGAGCCTGATGAGTAATCTGCCTGGACCTCAGCAGACCAGAATGTGGATAGGAATGTGGACAGTGGATGCTGGGCCGAGAACAAACACTGCATTAGCAATTGTCGGAGAGGTCCTGTGAGTTATCCTCTGGCAGAAAATTTCTCTGTATTGTGCTTATGTCTTGAAACTTTGCGGGAAATGGACAGTAAGAGTAGGCCCTAGGAGTGCAGCCCCAAGCCCTTTGGAACTGACACCTTAGCACCACATACCCCGATCTTGAGTATGGAGCTATAGACTTACTGTTTGCTCTGCTGGGTCTTGGTCTGTCTCTGGTCTGATTTTGATTCTCGGCCCCTGTGCCAGTGGTGGTGGAGCTCTTTGAGCTTGCAGTTTGGTATAAGCAGTACAAGCAGCCTGCAGCAGCACAGGTGCTGTAAGTTCACCACTGCTGTCCCAGCCTCCTTTTAGGAATGGGAATGTTTCCCCTGTGCTATTCTGTAAGATTATGTAACTTGTTTTTAATTTTTACACTTATTTTTTATTTTTAAAGAATGGAAAATAGTGATAAGAAAAAAATAGTGTTAGAAACAATACAAGATTTCGGCTGTATTGCATGATGCTATCTTTAGATTACTAGATACAAACATGTAAGATTTGATTAAAGAAAACCAAAATAAAATGATAAAGAAGTGACAAGAAATTTAAAAGAGGGAAAAAAGTCAGAGTAAAAAAGTTTTAAGCATTAACTGCTCCTTTCAAAAGACCAGCAGAAATGGACAATTATCCAAACTATTCTTTTTTTTTTTTTAATGGGGAAAAAAGTATGTGTTCAGAATTAGCCAGCTGGACTCAGTTTAGATGATCTCAGGGTTTTTTTTTTGGCAACACCCAGTGCATCATAATCAGGAGCCAGTCGAACATACGCCTTCTTCTCTCCATCAGGCCTGATTAGGGTACTGACCTTGGCAACATCAACGTCATAGAGCTTCTTCACAGCTTGTTTGATTTGGTGCTTATTGGCTTTGACATCCACAATGAACACGAGTGTGTTGTCCTTGATCTTTTTCATGGCAGATTCTGTGGTCAGGGGAACTTGATGAGCACGCTTGTTTCTCCTGGGGGCACACTTCTGAAGGTACTTGGGCTGCCTCCAGAGCCACAGTGTCTTGGGACAGTGGAAGGTGGGTGACATTTGTATCTTCTTTTTGTGGCTGTGGATGCCTTTTAGCACGACCTTTTTGACTTTCAAAGCTTTTGCTGTGGCTTCAGCTTTGGAAGGGGCAAGGGCTTCCTTCTTCACCTTCAGTGACATCTTGGTAAAAAGGCTCCCTATTCTGTCTTTACTTTTGCAGAGATTCTTGGCTACAAGTTTGCTTTGAATCTCAGAAGAGACCTGAGCTTTGACTTTTGAACAGTGCTACAGCTGTTGAGACTTTGGAAAAGAGACTTATTGTTCAACATTTTCAGATATTTACGAGATCATGGTAGGCAGACTTATGAATTTATTTTGGAGGATAAAGTGTCATTTGAAGAGATGTGTTTGGGGATCATACTGATGAGAGCTGGGGTGTGACGGTTAGGCTTTATTGTGTCACCTTGAGTGGGAGCTCCCGAGGGGTTTGGTGATGTACCTTTCTGGGTGTGTTGGTACATGTGGTGTGAGGTATGTCCTCGGGTACTACCGTATCTAGTCCCTCTCCCCTTCCTCCATGCTCACCAGCTCTGCCTTCCGGCTTTTAGAATTAAGTATGTGTGCTGTGCCTCACCTTTCTGCCATAATGTCTGCCTTGGAGCTAGCTGACGTTGGACTGAATCCCATAAAGCCACAACCCCAAATTAAACTTTCCCTTTAGGAAGACTACAAGAGAAGGACAGGAGAAGGAGTGTGGGAAAGAGATTTATCTATGATGTAAGCAGGATGGTCGGGGCAGCTGTACTGTGCAATTTTCCTGGTCTGTGGAAAGGAGCAGTTAATGCTTTAATTTGTTTCATCTCCTTTTTTCAATTGTTTGTACTTTTTCTCTTCTTAATTTCTTATATATTTCTTTTTTTTCTTTCTTCCAATTTTACATGCATAAATATGGTAATATGAATAGCTGGTTGGAAGACAACACTATGTTTTACAACAAATACTGTGAAATTCATATTGCTTTAAGTGAAATTCTGCATCACTTGTAATGTTTTCTGTTTTAATTCTAATTTACACTATCATTAAAAGTAAAAAAATTAGAGTAAATAAACCCACCCTTTAGATTGCAGATGTTAGATATTGTGTCTGAGCACACAAAACCAACAGTTACCTTCCTGTATTAGTTCTCAGAAACGTATGATGCATTTTTGACGAGAGGCTTTAAAAAGTGTGATTGACAACATTCCCATACTAATAGCCTTTTAAATAATAGATTCTCTTTAGCTCTGGAGTGGACATTCAATTCTCTAGTCTGTGCTCTTCATTTTATGATTAGGAAGTTGTGGCCCCAAGGGTCCAATAGATAGGAGTTGCGCATCAATTTAGCCAGGTTTCCTGATTTGATTACTCTTTTTGCTACACATCCTTCCTTTCTAATAATATATATAATTAATATAATATATATAATTAATGTATTGGTAGAAAGATTCTATGCTGAGCACAAGCAGAGCCTTGACAAACAAGGTATTGTTCCTCTCTACAGTGACGGGTGTCCAGTCTCCACACAGTGGAGGTAACATCATTACCCAAGGTGTAGCCTTTGTTGTCCACCTAGATTCTGCCAGGATTCAAATGGAAATAACTCACCCAGTCCAGCTCCCTTGTGTTGTAGATAAAGAAATTAAGTCTTACCAAGTGGTGAAACTAATTTCTCACAGTCTGTGGATAGTCAACTTGTCAAATCAATGCTTGCTCCATTTTAACCCTTGATCTTTTTCCAGTGGCTGAGATATCTATGTAATTCATTGTCTAATGTTTGACAGTAGGGCCACTTCTCTCTCCAGCTGAGAGCTGTGACTGATCCCAAAAGAATGCTGAACTAAGGATAAATCTTTGTTTTAATGGCTTTGTGTGAATAGTTAAATTCTTGATAAAACTCTTTTCTGCCATGAGACATTGCATACCTTTAAGTCCTGTAACAGAAAAGAATGAAGGAGATTTTATCAATTTCAGTATCTCTGTCATTGAATAAAGTCCAAATACTTAGAGGTTTTTTTTTTGAGGGTTTTTGTTTGTTTGTTTGTTTTTGTTTTTGTTTTTAATCTGTGAAATTGAGTGACAGTCCGTTGCACTTCTAGCTTCTCTGCCTAAACCTGTGACTTCCTGTCATGCATACTCTAGCTCTGTCCCACAGGATTATTTAATACAGTAGCTATTTAATGGAAACTCTGGGCTACCCAGAACACTTCTGTTTTCCTTTTCTGATTTTACTCTAGCAACTTCTCTCTTATCATCTGCCACCTCTGTTTTTAAAGACCTTACCCAGTTTTTCAGATTTAACTTCAGGATCTAAAACAAATAGTCCCAAATGCTGTTTCCACCACTAACTTTTTACCTTTACATCTAAAAACCGTCTTCAGGACATCCATTTGCACCATCGTGCAGCTCGAGTCTAGGCAGACAGCGAGCGACCTGCTTGCTAGGATTGTGGTCTGGCTGACGTGATGCTGGCCTATGTCTGTGTGAGAGTCAGATATTTCTTCCCGCCCTGCCGCAGCCACCCAGCTGTCCAGCATGCTTCTGTGAAGTAGGTGTGTTTCAAGGTCTGTATAGGCCCCAAAATTTAGATTCCCTCTCCTTGTGTTTTGGCTACAAAGAGAATTAGGCTAAAATAGGAGTTGCTGAAGTTCTCCTGGCCACATAGATTTGCGAACATGTATTACAGAAGGAAACGATGCTTGCAGAATGCCAGGTTATGGTGTGGCTCAGAATGAATAAATAGGAATCTGTTTACTCAGATTAAATAGATATAAAATTACAGTGGTACCTCAGTTCATGAACTTAATTTGTTCCACGATTTGGAAGAGATGGTCACGTTCCTATTCCTGCAGGAAGAACCGATACAGTATTCATCACCTGATGGATTCCACAAACAAAAACTCAGCTTCACTGAACACTTCCATTTGTGAACCAAATTGTTCAAAACAAAGGCATTTGTGAACCGAGGTGCCATGCATTTCCTTGAGTTTTTAGTTAAATTATTTTGAAATTGTCCAACTGTGTAAACAAAGGGAAGGTATTTTAAAAACTTTCCTTGCAGAATGTTCAGTGAGCTGAATCATTGCTTGCTTCTGGGAAGCAGTGACTGCGGGGCAGAACCCGAAAAGGAACCCAAATCAAGCCGGTCAGCATCGTATACCATCCCCACCCAAGGCACAGAGCTTCTAGCAGCTTTGGCTTAAGCCTTGCGTCCGCCTGAGCTTAGAACCTTTGTTGCCTGTTCTCTCTATATCCTTCTTCCCTTGAATAAGCCTGTTGCTCCTCAGAATATGGTCTCTAGGGATTCCACTATCTTATCTGGTGCTGCTGTATATTTCCCACGTCCATCCACAAATGTCCTGTCACAGCGCATCTCCTGGATAACTAGGAAGAGAAACTGGTTTGCCCAATGTGGCCTGCCTGTGCTGTTACCCCAGTGTAGCTGTTCAGTGCTCTCTTCTATTCTTCATGATGGTCGTGCTCACTCTTGTTCTCCTCAGGCAACTTCACGTGGGTACATCCTTGGCCCTTGATGTGTGTGTACCTTAGCCAGTCTGCTGTATGTCTGAATTTTCCTCTTAATCTAACAGCTTCACCTTTGTGTTTACTTTCTTCATCTTAGTGGATTGAGATGATCAGTACAGCTGTAGATCTCACTCCTTTTTACATGAATGTTGAATATGTCCCTCGTCCATCTGTTCCCAGGCACTGCCCTGAGGTGCTCCAGTCTTCTGTGGAGTGGATGCATTGCGATTCCTCTTCAGTCTCCCCATCTCTGGTATCCACCTCTGCATTGCCATGTGTGGGGCCTTCCTAACAGATAAATATTGTGATGGAACTTCCTGCTTCACATCTTTCCAGGGTACAGCCCCTCTCAGTGTGAGGCAGGACAGTGCAGGCCTCTTTTCCCTACCTCACACCCTGAGGGAGGGTACTTCCATCTCTTCACCCTTACCCATGCATCCAGTGCTGGAGCCATGCTTGGCTGGCCTGTGTGCACATCCTGTGCTTGCTGTCCTCTCCCTGGCCAGCTTCTGCTGTTCTCCTTGCCTCAGATGGCTTCTTCCCCTGTTCTTACTCCTTCACTTCCCATGACTTAGGTGTTCCCAGAGACCCCTCTGCACTTTACCTGGAGGGATTGGACTTTATTGTTATTGTGTACTCCTCTTCCTTACCTCCACCTCTGAAAAAATATTCTTTCATCTTTGAGTGATTGGGCTATGGCGGTTCTTTTATAACTGGTCTCTCTTCCCTCTCCCTCTTCCTTTCCAACGTATCTTCCCATGAGCAACCATCAGCTTTTAGAACAGAAGCAGTCATGGCCCTTTTCTGCCTAAACATATCCCTGTGCCTATAGACAAGCCTGCACACTTCTTAGCATGCTCCCCTTCATACAGATCCAAGCTGAAGCCACTTGCACATCCTTCCTTCTTGTGCCAGTTTCCCTCCTCACTTACCTCTCCCTCTGCTACAGAGCAGTGAGTGCAGCTCCACCCCCAATGCTGTTCTCAGCACTTAGCTGGCCCTTACCTGTGCATTTGCAATCTCTTTTGCTTTTTGTCCCTCTACCCAGACTCTTGGCTTCCTGCCTTGACTTTGATTTTATCTCTAGCTCTTTGAACTTAGGGCTTTCTGCTTAACCTCCTTGGCACTTTATTTCTCAGTTCTCGGGACCATGGAAGAAGCTCTTATCATTCCTTGACATCTCTCCTGCTTTTCTCTGTAATGGAGCTCTGTTTTCCTCTGGGCCCAGCCAGAGGCTTTGCTCCAATCTGAAGACTGTATCCTCCATTGCAAGTAATTTGTGATGAACCTAAGGAATGTGAGTGAAAGTAAAAATTCAAGCCTCAGCTGTACTCTGTCAGTCTCTGAGATGGCAGATCTGTCTGAATGTGCTGTTACTTTGGGATCTGTAGCCCAAAGTGTGGTGCTAAAGGGTGCCCCACTTGGGCTGTGGGTAGCCTGGATGAAACATAGAGGGAGAGTACAAAGCTGCTTCATATTCAGGATGCACTTAGGACCTGTGCCTCGAGATGCTTGGTGGGAGGTCTCTGGGAGTCCATTTCCAGGGACTGGGGTCATCACATTTGCCCTCTTCACCCCATCCCGTCTAGCAAGGAGGGAAGGGAGGTAGTCAGCTGGCTCCAAGGCAGAGGGAACAGCAGAAGAGAATCGGTCACGGCAGCAGGCAGCAGCAAAGCAGCTCGCTTTGGTCCCTTGGTGTTCGGTCCAGACCATTGCCTTTCAGTTGGTGCTACCCACAACAAAGTGGGGCACCCTCAGCGCCATCATCATATTCTTAATCCTGGCATCACCTATGCTAGTCCAGCCCCTTCAGCACTTCCACCCATAGCTGCTGAGGCTTTGGGAGCACATCTCGATGTGGGCCGCAGCACTTGCCTTTTTGGCTGCATTATTGGTGTGTAGGACGCTAGTGATTTCATGTTGTTGGTTGTGTGTCCTATACATCCTCCTTCTGATCCGTGATTTGTCCATGGTGATCTCTTTATGACGTTGCATCTATCCTTGGTGCATGGAACTGTTACTTTCTTCATCCTCATGACATAGTTCTTGTCACAGAGGTGCCATGAAGTCGCTGTAAAGCTTAAAATGAGCCCCGAATCAGTCATGTGCCACATAGTGACATGGTGACCATCAGGAGACTTCCCACAGGATGTGAAAAGATAATCTCTGATGTTTTCACAATGTAAAATCATCCAACAACACATTTCTGTTGTATCCTTGTTGTAGCAGCAAGTGCATATACTGAAAAGTGTCAGATGTGCCTAAAACATAGCATGCCCTGAAGTCATTGTTGTAGCTCCAGTTAAGTGACAGGAGGGTTAGAGTTTACTTGTACTTTTTGCTCGCCCTGATGCCAACATGTCACTTTAGAGTTTGTTCATGGAGCAGTGTTTGGATGCACATTGCTCTCATGAACACTGACGTTTTCTGCTTCCTTCAAGAGAAAGCCTCTGCTTGTATTATTGTCCATTGCCCTTGGTGACTACAGGAAGCATTAGAAACAACCCTGCATTGCACCTTGTATCCTATATCTTTGTAACTGGAAACAACAACTTAGAGTTATCTTCACAGCTTCATTACGTTTGTTGATGTACTGTACTAACTCAGCTAACTGAATATTGGGACTATTTTCCAATTGGTAGTGATGAGGTTAATTATAATAAATCACAGCTGCTCATCAATATTAGGACGTAAGTACAGTACATGCCTACAGCATAACAGTTTTGTGTCTTCTATTTAAGTCACATAAGAAGATACAGATATTTGAAGCACAGTGCAGGGAAACTAGAGCCAAAAAATGTCAAAAGCTGCAGATATGACCATTTATATTGGCAGGACTAGAGTAAGTCTACTCAGGCTCTTACCCTATTTTGTTACAAGAACTTCAGTAATAATGGTATTTTATTTTTATCTCCTCATTTTGGAAATATATGAAATTTAGTTCTCAGACTGCATTCTATATAAACCTGTAGTAGTTAATTTCTCAATCAACATTATCTGAGTTTCTCATTAGCTGTGTTTACTGCTGATTTATGAAACTTAGTAATAACAGCTTGATAAGAACTGTTACATATGGACATATTACTTTATGTTCATTTAATTACTTAGCCTAGTAATTTCTGAGTCAGAGTGTGGTATAGTGATCCCTCCAAGCCAATCAGGAGTGGGCAGGAGGAAGCCAGATCCTCCACGGGTCCATTCTCAGAAAGGCAGAGCTGCTTTGCTGCTGGTCTCTTGGTTGAATCCCTCTATCCTGTAGGTCCCAGTGCCTCATCAGTTGTCTCTGGACATCCAGAACATTTCTCCGTATCACCGCTGACTTCAGATTATCACTGGCTTCTGCTCAAATTTCACTTCACTGGTGGCTTTAATTCACTCTTTAATTTCTTGTCCTTAGGGATTTCCTGTACTTTCTTGTGAACCTGTTATTGCGTTTAAAAATGGAGACAATATAAAGCACCTGGAATTCACAGTCTCATGGAATGGGACTTGATACAACTTCTTCCCCTTTCTCCCTCCCTTTGGCAGGGTCTTTCTAAACAATCCAAATTGGCCTTGAACTCATATGTCCCAGGCTGGTTTACAACTCACTGTCAGCTTCTCGAGTGCTGGGTTGCAGGCATGTGCAGCCACACTGAGTTTGATATTACTGTTTCTGAAAGCTTTTGTGTGTATGTAGATATACTAATAGAAAGCAAAGCTAGGGCCTCTGCCCAGCAGTGCAGCACAACTGCATATGCCCCAGTTGTGTTCCATGGTAGTAAAATGCTCAACGCAGGACCCTTATGTCCATCCACCAGTGAATGGAGAAGTGAACTATGGCATGTTCACGTAGTGAAATACTACACAGTAATTTCTTTTTTTATGGATTGAACTATAGTGTTATGCTGATGTATGATTCCATTTATATTGTGATTAAGAAAAAGGTGGATCACTCTCTTATGTTAGAAGTCATACTAGTTATAGTGGCAGGTAGGTTGAGATCAAGATGAACCATCCAGCAGCCAAAGTGCTGCTTCCATCAGTAGGCTAGCATCCTCCTAGTACAGTGGGCTGTACTCACCTGCTGGATGACTATCTGGTCTGCTGTGTGGTCAGCGTACATGTCAGTGGTGCATCCTGGTTTTAAGGGAACCATGGGAAGCTCATTGCTTGTTTTGATCATTAATTTGTTTTTGTTATTTCTGGCTTATTTATTTTTCTAATTATCCTATGAGAAGTAAGAAAGCAAATTACGAAGTGGTAAAAGTTAAATAAGAGGAGCCTGTGAGATAGCTCAGCAGACTAAAGCACCAGTTTAAGCAAGCTTAGGCAAGTGCAGAGACTGTGGTTTGATCCCCAGCACCACATGCTGTGCCAGCCCCAACCTCAGGGCTGGCTGAGCTGACCACAGAGTCCAGGAGTAGTGGTACATGCCTATAATCCCAGCGCTGGGTAGGCTGAAAACAGGAGGATCACTGCGTTCCAGTTATGTAGTGAGACACTGTAACAACCAAATGCATTTTAAAGAAAAGTTAAATAAGATATATTTCCTTGGGAAACAATCAGATGTAATATACATATTTATTGTCACTTACATTGTATTTTTAAAATTGTGGAGGACTAAGGCCTTTAAAAAACTCAACGGCCATGATGTTCTGTGTTTATTTTATACCTGACTCTTTACTGGTCTATTGAAAGGAACAGTTAATGCTTAATTTTTTTGACCAATTTTGCATAATAATATTTCATAACATGAACAACTAATGTAAAGACAGCAATATGCACTATAACAACTATTGTTGAATTCCTATCATTTTGTTTAGTGAAATTCTGTATTAATAGCTTCTAAGAAAACAAAACAAAACAAAAAAACTTAGGACAGCATAAAATCTGAAATATAAATGCTCTTTTGAGGGCTCCTGGGCAGAGTTGTTAAGAGTTCTTACCAGGAAAGCACTATGCAGTTTCAAAGGCAGCAGGCAGCCCCAGTTGTAGTGCCAGTCTTTTTTCTATGTTGCCAAATTACCTTAAAAGGCTTCTGTCTGCTGAAATCAATTTGTTTTTAATTTCATTTTGTAAATCCCGGGATTAGTAAACTGGAAGCCTTGAGAGCCTTCTCTATGAATAGTGTTTCACATTTGAGTACCGTGTGTTAAGGGTGGGTGAAGCTGAAGGCAAGCCACTTGCTTAGCTTAGCCTGCCTAAGTCCTGGCCTTACAAAACACAACAAAAAGCCCATAAATATAGTACTGTGCACTCTGAATTTCTAGACATTATTTAGAATAATCATGGATCAATCTGTATATTTTAGTTTACTGAAATTGAAAGAAGATTTTGAGCTTGATTTTTCTTTTCTTCTTTTTTTTATTGGAGTTTTAACTCAGGGCCATCACACTAAGCCACATCTTTAACCTTTGTTTTTTATTTTAAAACAGGGTCTCAGTAAGTTATTAAGTTGCCCAGGATCAAACTTGTGATCCTCCTGTTTCAGGTTCCCGGAGTGCTGGGATTACAGGTGTGTGCCACTATGGTAGGCTCTAGATGTGAACCTTTTTCCTTTTGTTATTTTATTACTTAATTTATTCAATACAGAGTCTCGCTATGCAGTTTAGAGTCGTCTCAGCCTCCCCAGCACTGGGATTATAGGTATGCTCCACCACACCTGGGTTTGGTGGCCAGCACATTGCACCTGGAGCTTCAGGGCTGGCACAAGAAGCAGAATCAAGGATTGAACTTGGGTCCTTGTGTTTGCATCACAGGTGCTTAGACTGCAGAGCTATCTCTCCAGCCCCTTATTTTTATTTTTTAAAGAGAGAAAAATAGTAAAAACAAATTTAGAAGCTATTAATACAGAATTTCACTAAACAAAATGATAGGAATTCAACAATAGTTGTTATATTGCATATTGCTATCTTTACATTAGTTGTTCATGTTATCAAATATAATCATGCAAAATTGGTCAAAAAAATTAAGCATTAACTGTTCCTTTCAATAGACCGGTAAAGAGTCAGGTATAAAATAAAGACAGAGCTGAGTGTGGTGGTGTACACCTATAACCCCAGCACTCAGTAGGCCGAGGCAGATGGATCATTGCAAGCTGATGTGACCAGCCTGGGCTACAGAGTGAGCTGTAGCCACTCAACTGCATAGTGAGACCCTGTCTTAAAAACACGAAAGAATAGAGAGAGGAAAAAACCACTGGAGGCTTTTATAAGTAAATGGGTGCAACTAGAGAATATACATACTCATAGGTGAAATAAATCAGGCCCACACGTGTAAACATCATATTGTGTCCCTAATGTGAGAACCTGAAAGAGTCAATAAAATCTGAAAGACACCATAGATACTGTGAAAGGGAAAGAAACTGTTCAAGGGAAAGGGAAAGAAGAAAAGGGAAAGAAAGAAAGAAAGAAAGAAAGAAGGGGAAAAATATTTATGTACACAGCATAGGTTGAATAATTGTACTGCTGATTTCTACTGGTCTAGCTGTGAAGTTTTTATTGGATTTTCTCTTGAGTTTTCTAATCAAGTAAATTCATTTGGACTTAGAGGTGATAGAGCTCTTGTCTCTACAGAACTGCCTAGAAATCTTGTGTAGGCATGGAGGCCTCGAGCCAGAAAAGAGGGACAAGTGCAGTCGGACTGCACATGACGTTGCCACCGACGACTGCAAGCATTTGCTGGAGAACCTGAGTGAGTATGGTTCAGAGTTCTTGTTCATCCTCCCCTCCTTGGTCTCTGGGGCCCCTGGATACTGGGTCGTGCATGAATGCGGGTATGCTTTCCTTATCCCCTCTACTTCTTTTGACCCCTTGCTATGGCTGTGACATTGTATTGATTATAAATATGGTAATTACTTCTTTTTCCCAGAAATGTAGAATGAGTTTTGTAGAACTATTTGCTAGTCAAATAATACTAAATCTTCCTTGGATTTTACTGACCAGCCTAGGAAAGCAATCTAAATGATGATTCATTCTTCTACCCTAGACGGTCCTTTTAAGACTTTTTTTTTTTTTTGTGGAACTGGGGATTGAACTCAGGCCCTTGTGCTTGTCAGGGAAGCGCTTAATCCACTGAGCCATCTCCCTGGCCCCTAGACTGTCCTTTTAGAGACAAAACCACTAGGATATGACAAATTCTAGCTGTGTCTCTGTGCAAGCTGATCCTATGAGCCAGGCAATTAGGTTGGTTCCAGCACACAGTCAGCTACCTATATCTGAGGATAACTGGCAATTTCTTGATCCCTTCCAGCACTAAGCATCATATTTCTCAGCACATTTAATGTGCTGTGGGTTTATGAACATGGAATGGTGAGTCATACAAAGTCTTATGACTTATACCAAGGTTGTCACCCAGTCCCTCCATTCACCCAGATATTTCTGAAAGTCAGCTTTAGGGCAAGCCAAATTGTAAATTAAAATAATACCTTAACCTTTATTTTTATCCATAAATTTGTAGTCTTTTTATTTCATGAAGAAAACTTTAATATGGTAATAGACAATATAAACAAACTGTAAGATACATGAATATATGGAGAGATAAAAGAGAATCAAAGAATTTGTCTTGCAATCTGAGAGGATTTTGGCCCAGTAAAGAATTTGCTGTCATTTAACTCTTATTTTTGGCTGGGGCGATGGCTTAGAGGCATAAGTGCCTACCTGGTAAGCTCAGAGTCCTGAGTTCGAATCCCAGTACAAAAAAAAAGACAAAAACCTCTACTTTGTATTAAACCTTCAAAAAGGAACAACTGACGCAGATAGTTGTGGTATCTAGGACATGAAGAAGAGATGTGGTTAGAGGTGGACAATATAACAGGTGAGACAGAGAAATGGATGTTACAGGCACCTTGGGGCTCTTCTCAGTAATTTTGCTTTCATATGATAGATATAGAGGAGCCAATTGGATCCTTAGCAGTGTGGTGTTTATAACCCTACATATAGCTCTATGGGAGACAAGTGAGCCTATACAAAGTATGAAAACAGATTAAGCATCCAGAAGTTATATTTAAATGTCCAAAGTAGGACCAGAGCAATGGATGGGGGAGTGATACACAATAAGGAGAGAGTTAGGAAAATTCTTTTTTTTTTTAATTTTATTTATTTATTT